>JBBPUC010000010.1:0-52843 GCA_038094375.1 Tubosaeta aff. heterosetosa
GTAGATGACATCATAAACTCCATACTTCCGGAGGACCTCTGTGATGGCTCGCCGACAGGCTTCTCCATCACCGGGCACATAGGTGAGCGCATTTGTGCACACCTTGATACAAATATTGACCATATTTCGCTAGCGCACATGAATCTCAATCAAGAGTACTTGCCCTACAAGCATCTTATAGGGCAAATCATCTTGGATGTAGGCTACCATTGATGAGTATAGTGTTAAATTGACGAGACTTTTAGAAAAATCCTGCGATAAGGACTGTCGTAAACAAGCTTGAAAATATCGATACCAAATTTCGCTTCTTCAGAATGGAAGTACTTGCTGGAGAACCCGATTTTGTTGTTGAACATGTAATCTCCATTGTTTGGGGACTGCAAGCAGCACTGATGTCGTCTTTCGGACAGCACGAGTCGGATTGTCGATTTATCTTCGATTTCTCCAAAGTATACTGGAATTCTCGGCTACATACGGAACACGATCGTCTCGTACAATTGTTTAAGCCTGAAGATGTTGTTGCAGACGTGTTTGCTGGTGTCGGCCCTTTTGCAATCCCAGCAGGAAAGAAAGGTTGTGCTGTCCTCGCAAATGACTTGAACCCGGATAGCGCACACTGGCTTACGAAGAACATAATTGCTAATCACGTATGGCTCTTGCGTGACTGGGTTGGCGATGCTGATGCGGTCCAGGTGTCTGACACTGTCCGTTCAAGCTGCGAGGATGGTCGTGATTTCATTCGAAACGCTGTGGCTCAAGTGCTTGAAAATCCATTCCCTGCATACCAAGGGCCAAAGCGAAGCAGGATGCAAGAAAGGCAGCAAAAACGTTTACGTGTGAAGCAGTCAAGTGATGCCATCATCCATGCTTCAAAACCGGAGGCAACCGATACACCGGGTCCGTTGCTACGGAATCAGATCGGGCACTTCGTCATGAACCTGCCTGACTCAGCACTGGAATTCCTAGACGCGTTTCGGGGTATATTAATGCCGCATGGCAAGGTCAAAGGGCGATTGGGTGGGGTTTATGTGACCATGCCGATGGTGCATTGTTACTGCTTTACCCGTGAGTTAGAACCGCACAAGGCTGAGGCAGACATCAGGCAGGTACGTGGCTATCCGTTGGCTATGCAAATGTGCGGTGACGAGGGTTTGCTAGAGGGCGGAGACAAAAGTTGGAGCAAAGCTGGAGAGCGACGTCTCGTTCCACAAGGTGCGGTCGGTCGCTCCGAACAAGGACATGTACTGTATCAGCTTCCGGCTGCCTCGCGAGGTAGCTTTTGTATGATTGTTTGGAAGGCTATACACAAAGATTATGTAATCAATATTTATCCTGCAGATCTCTTCGGTAGACGTGCTCAAAGTACCCGCTGCATTTTCCCCCATAGATATTATACCCCCCTAGAAGTCTTCAGACGACTAATTTCTTAGATTCCAATGTCGCCGCTCTCTTCTGTCTTACCTTTGATTCATTGCGAAGCACAGGCCAAGCCATCCCTCACCGGCTCCGCGCTCAAAAGTGTTCGGAGTGCCGTCTCTGTTCCAGAGAGCGAGCTCAAACGATGGAGGCGTGTATTTGATGCCAACGCAAAAGCTGTGATCAATGGTGAAAGGTGCGTCATATGGTCGTGTATTATCACAAAACACTCATCTATGAAACGCAGGTTCCTTGACACGGAAAACTTTGTCAACGCCATTGCGCCGAGCGGCGACCTGTCTAAAATTGGCCGGGGACAGTTTGCCATGTTGTTCCGCGTCGCCGACTCCTCGAGACGAGGTCTCGTCTCATGGGAAGACTTTACAGTCTTTGAGACGCTTTTAAAACGTCCCGACGCCGATTATTGGATAGCGTTTCAGTACTTTGATGTGTAAGTCGCGCAAAAGTACCTTTCCCAAAGTTTAACTTATCCTTGAAAAGGGACAACTCTGGAACGATCACTTTTGATGAGTTCAAGAGTGTATTCACAGCCAATGTCGCCTCATCTTCGATACCTTTTGATTTCGACTGGTCAGTCAGCCACCTCTGCGCGAGAACGTGATTGTTTATTCCGACCTCTGCCCGGCAGTGATTGGATTAAATTGTATTTAGGGAAGAAGAACGGAACGCACGTGCTCGGATGTAGGTAACCCTTGTGATTGCATTTTTCAATGCTGAGTGTGATCTTCACAGACAGCGAGTTCACTCAACTAATGAAAGGGTTCCAAGGGGAGCGCCTTCGTCAAGCTTTTAAATATTTGGACGCGGATCAAGATGGCTTCATTAAACCAGAGCAGTTCAAACAAATCATTCTAGTACGTGTATTTACCACCATGGGCTGCGTAGAAGAGTCATTCTTGTGATTAGGAGCTCGCAGGTCACAAACTATCAGATGCGGTGGTGGAACGCTTGCCCACACTATGCACACTAACGCCAGGAGGACGCATAACATATTCTGAAGTGGCGGCGTTTCACAACGTCGTCCGAGGTGAGCGTTATTCATGCATCCTCGCTGTGACCACTCACATTGGATGGGGTACCAGAAATGGATATGGTCGAGCGGTACGCGAACAAACCTGTGTGAGAAACATAAGTTATAACAAGCTTTATGCAGCATCATACGCGAGGCGACTGCCAAGTCCAAGGACGGCAGAATAGATCAGTCTGATTTCCTCAATCACTCCTCCGCAAGGTCACGCTACTCGCTTTTCACGCCCATGGAAGCCTCCATCGTCTTTCACTTTGCTGGAAGGGGAAGTGGAGAAAAGAGACTTGCCTTGGTGGACTTCGCACAACTACTGGATCCTCGGTGGAGACACCCACATGAGGAATTAGAGGGGAAGGTCGAAGCTCGTTCTTCTTTCCTGAATGAACTCTTGCAATCCGCATACAATTTTGTCCAAGGAGGTCAGTTTCATGACGCTTGACGTGAATGTTACTGAACTGACTATAGGTATTGCTGGCGCGTTTGGGGCAACTATTGTGTATCCCATTGACATGGGTGAGCATGCTTCATTGTTTAACTAGATGTCGAGACTGAAGTATGAATCGATAGTCAAGGTTTGTCCCGTGTCACTTCTGTATGCTGGTGACTTGATCTAGTGCCCCTCTTGTTAGACTCGGTAAGGCCTGACTTGTGTCTATGGCGCCACCCTTGGTTGATGGTTTTAAACTCTAGGATGCAGAATCAACGGAGTACAGTCGTCGGTCAAATGCTCTACAAGAACAGTCTGGATTGCGCCCAAAGGATCCTGCGCAACGAAGGATTCTTAGGATTTTATCGCGGCCTTGGCCCCCAATTAATTGTGCGGATACTCTCCTTTCTGTGGAAAGACACCTGATACCGGTGACAGGGTGTTGCTCCAGAAAAGGCGATCAAACTAACTGTAAATGACCTTGTACGTGGGCGGGCGATGGACCCAGAAACTGGCCGAATCAAGTTGGGATGGGAGTTAATTGCTGGTGGCACTGCAGGCGGTTGCCAAGTTGTGCGTACCGGCTATGCTGTACGTGACTGGCAGTACTGATCCAAGCAGGTCTTTACAAACCCCCTCGAAATTGTGTATGCTCCATAAACCGGTATTTTTAGTAAGCATTGACTCGAGTTTTTAGAAAAATTCGGTTGCAGATCCAAGGGGAAGCCGCAAAGGTAGAAGGTGCAGCCCCAAAAGGTGCCGTGCATATTATCCGGCAATTGGGCCTCGTGGGTTTATACCGGGGAGCCAGCGCATGCTTGCTTCGTGATATCCCATTCTCTGCAATCTACTTCCCAGCCTACTCGCACCTCAAGAAGGATGTCTTCCATGAGGGCTACAATGGCAAACAGCTCGGATTCTTGGAAACACTCGGTGCAGCTGGAATTGCGTTAGTGTATCTGCGCAGTTTTCTGTTTCTCGGCTAAGGAAATTCCTCAGGGGTATGCCGGCAGCCTACCTGACGACTCCAGCAGGTGAATATGCACGCATTTTGTTTTGCCTCTTGTTGACGCATAAACAGATGTGGTGAAGACTCGCCTTCAAGTAGAGGCCCGCAAGGGGCAATCTCACTACAAGGGCCTGACTGATGCATTTGTGAAAATATGTGAGCTCGATACTCATCGACTGAAACTAAACTTCACCGGACACGCAGATCGAGAAGAGGGCTTCAAGGCGTTGTTCAAGGGCGGTCCAGCCCGTATCCTCCGAAGTAGTCCTCAGTTTGGTTTCACACTGCTCGCATATGAGTACCTACACAAGGTACGTGAATTTATTGTCTTTGGGAGATATATTACTGAACGGAGATCTTACAGTACCTACCGGTAAGAGGGCGAGCGATAAAATTGGGGCACTACTAACACCATTTGACGTGTGCAGTTCCCGTGGGAAGAAAAACCACCCCAAGTGCAGACTGCACTCACCTCGCGGCAAGAAGACATGTCAAGAATTCGCGCGCGTAATGCGCTGAAGATTTTACTCGATATTCATGGTGATTTCGGGCGCCGTGCTGCGAACTTTAGCCCTCCTCTCGTTCGTCCTGGGTCATCTAGTCTGGCGTGATGTGTCCATTCCATCGCGCTACTCTTTATGCTTATGCGCTATTCTAATAAGTTAGAAGCAAAGACAGTGGTACAATAGATTCTGCATCAATTCGTGTCTATCCCATTAGTAGCTTACGTAATGCTACTTGGTTGTTCAATATCGATCGCTCTCACACTTGTACCAATGCCCCTGCGTGAAGTCGAGTTTTCCCCCGACGCAGCGGAGACACTGAAGGACGCGGAGGAGAGATTCTTTGTCTTCTTCTCCTCAAGGCTCCCCGGAAGCAATTTGCCGTGGTGTCCGGTGAGTTGACACTTGACTGCATGGTAACATAGCAACCTCTGATTCGAACATCGACAGGATTGCCAGGCTGTGGAGGATTTGATCAGAAAGACATTCAGTTCCGAGCCTCAGGCACCGTCTGCCGTCTTAGTCTACGTTGGCCAGAGATCAGAGTAAGTGTTGATATCTGATGCAAGTTTATTGGGCGTCCCAACAGTGAGGACAGGTGGAAGTCCTCCAGCAACGTTTTTCGCAAAGAGCCTTGGAAAGTCCAATCGATTCCAACTATCATCAAGCGAGGCGATGTAAGTAGTTTATCGTTTCCAGAATTTTGTAATGACGTGCCCGGTGCAGGATGGGAAGGAAGTTGGGCGTCTAGTTGACGGACAGAATTCCATTTCGGACGAGCTGCCCTTGTTCGTCCGCTAACCACGTCATGTAAACCATTCCTCGCCAGCCTTGTGCTTGCTGTATCCATGGCCTATAATGCAGGTATCTTCTCCATTGACCCACAGAAGTTTGGTCAGCTTCCACGACTCTTTGATATCAGTTAGACGCGCCCGTCAACCCCTGGACCTGTTGTCACAACCTCAAGTACTTGTGCTTTTTCTACAGCTAGTTGCCGTAAGTCAACTTCCCACATCGAGTATTGCCGGTCCCGTTTGCTGTGGGCGCTTGCAGCAAAAAAAAAATATAGGTCATACGCAGTCTATGCAGTACTACCTGTGCAGATGAGCCCTTTCCATGAGGCTCGGCTGGGTAGATCGTGTTCAAAGCTGGTTATCCGGATCCACCCTGTGGTCTTCACAGTATCACTATTCTCCGAGGTGTTGAACAAGTAGGCCTCTGCCCGTCAATTCTGGCTCTTACAGGAATTCACAGCAGAAGACGTTCTATGCGGTTATAGGTATAAAGGTCAGGCAACAGCCAGCTCCTTCCCCACCCAAAATCCTCTCAGCTCTTCTGCCCAGTATGCCCGGCCTCAATTACCAATCTGAACTTCGTATTCTTGAGCATTATTCTGCCCCGTCCTTCCTCGCGCTCGCTTATCCAACGCTTCGTAAACACGAGCGTTCTTCAAACATTATCCTCGGTCACGCACTCAAAAAGATCAGTGCGGAGGCAGCCCTGACGGGTTGTCAGTTTGTTACATCATCCGAGATAGTACTCGACGCACCATCAAATGAGCAACTCGGCGATTCGTTATGGTTGACTCTGTGGTCAACGTCTCCACAGGGCACCGGAGATCTGGAACTAGTCTTGGCCTGTCACCCCGCGGGACGACACGAACTACCCGTCTTCCTATGGGCGGCCAAGTCGAGGATGCTATCTTCGCCTCACTGGCTGGCGCCTCGCATCACAGCCCTTGCTGACCGCTTGGCATCCTGTGTCCCGCCAACGCGTGTCTTCTCCGTGTTCGGCACGGCCGCGCTCGTGGTCGCTTTCAGCAAGTACTGGACTGGCCTTACTGGCCTCCAGGTCGAACCCCAGCCGTTCTACTCGGCATATTTCACCTTTTGCACCGAGAAAACGTTTGTCGACTCCAAGGTCGATCTACCGTCCGGACATGTTATCCGGCGGGGTGCGATCTCAGATATCGAGGGGCTTGCCGTCCTCGGCAAAGGCTTCGCAGACGATTCGGTAGGTGACGTTTGTGCGTCTATACGCCCGATCTATCTCACGTGATACCGCTTAGATATATTTCCCCCTGACCCTTGAACTTGCCCGCGAAGAAGCACACGAACTCGTGTCCAAGGGCCAGATTTGGCTGTACGAAGTCTCGGGTGCAATCGCGGCGATTTGTGCTGTCACGCGGTCCTCTATGAACGTCTCGGCGATCACCAAAGTGTATACTTGCCCAAACTGGAGGCGTCGGGGTTTCGCTGAGCGTGTAGTTCGCAGCGTCACTCGTCAGTAAGTACATCCAGTCCAGTCTTTATGTCCTCCCTTTAATCTACCTGAAACAGGTTGCTGGACTGTGGCAAGGAGAGTGTTGTCCTTTACGTCGGTCGCGAGAACAGTGCACGTCGTGTGTACCATCGCATCGGCTTCGTTGGACTTTCTGGCGAGCCCGGAGACCGTCCGGAAGGTGTGGAGGATGCTTTGGAGCTTGGCTTCGTCGGTACCAACCGTGGTCACTGGTAAATCTACCGGTGACTCACTCTTTTCTGCGAAACGAGCATTTTCTACCTAGACATAATATCCCCTCCACTTTCACCAGATACTAGTAGATACAAGACAATGCACTTTTTTCATATGGGAGAATGGCTTAAGTGACATCGATAGGATCACAGCGAGTAAAGTCGCCGGATTTACCCCCACTTTTATGTGACACGACAATGTCGCGTATCACCATCTCTTTGCCCGCGACAGCCTTGAGCATATCCCAAACTGTAAGCAAACCGACAGACACAGCAGTCAAAGCTTCCATTTCAACCCCCGTTCTCCCTTCACAAGAGACTGTAGCGGTGCATCGAATCCTATAGCGTGACATGTCGGAAACCCGGTGTCTGTCTACTACTTCGGGGGTCATCTCGGCCGAAATGTTAGAGAGCTGTAAAGGATGACACAACGGAATTAGTTCCGACGTCCGTTTGCATCCCATTATCGCTGCCAGCTGCGCCACGGTGAGGGTATCGCCCTTACGAATGATCTTGGCGCGTGATTTGTTCGCTGCTGTGCCATTTTCTGGATGGGATGTTGATCCAGTAACCAGTTCAAAAGCAATTCTAGGGATGTAGATGTAACCTGTTGCTGTAGCAGTCCGCCTTGTCGAATCCTTGTCACCGATGTCGACCATAGATGGACGACCGGCAGAATCTAGGTGAGTTAGACTAGAGGGCGAATTGGATGAGTGACTCTGCCAGCGTCGCTGCGTTCTACTCCCTGCGTGGGAGCTAGCGGTGGAAGAAACGGGACTCCCGAACGGCGAGCCCGTGAAGGGATGTGTGACAGCATGTCGAAATCCTGTGTGAAGTACAAAGTGTTGATCAGGAAGCACGCCGCTAGCTCTATCCCTACGGAGGTTCAGAAGAGAAGTAGCTAACCTCCTATCAAAATCATTGGACGGTTGGTTAAAACATCAATATCTTCCATCCCTGCATGCTTCTCTTTCTTTTCAATAACGGCGGATCTGATGACGTGGAGAAGGTCTTCATCTGTTGCGCCACTTCGCATTGCATCGCGGAGAGATATCTCCTTAGCGTCAAATAAGCAAACCTGTCGCGTTAGGAGTTAGTCATGCATTCTCGAGGAATACCGATGTGTTTTCACTTTTATTTGACCGTCGGCAGTCAGTCGGAGACGATTGCAAGACGAACAGAAGTGGTCAGACATACTACTAATGAAGCCGACGTTGCCGGTGTATCCTGGTATTTGCCAGGATCGCGCGGTATCGTTGAGCTCATCAGATGCGCGTTCGATCGTTGGGTGTCTGTATTTGATTCTGTCCAACAACTCCGCAGATGGAATCATCTTGGCTTTGTCCCACTTGTTTCCTTGTAGATTTGGCACACTGAATTAGTAAGAGAAGGGAAGATACTTGAACAATTACCTGTGAAAGGCATAAATTCGATAAAGCGCACGGAGAGCCTCTTGTCCTTTGTGAGTTCTACGAAATCTAGGACTTCTGTATCATTGAGTCCTTTGATGACGACGACGTTTAACTTGAGAGATCGCAGGCCATGACAAGATAATGCCTTGTCCAAAGTACGCAAGACTGCATCGTGTCCAGCACGACGTGTCATGAGTTCAAACTTGAATGGATCTAACGTATCAAGGCTAGATAACTGAGCCCGAACTCATTTGAAAGATATACGAGACAAACCTTAGATTAAGGTGGGTTAGGCCCTTGTGGACGAAATCGGATAATTTACGGTGGAGGGCAAGACCATTACTTGTCATTGCGATCGAATCGAGGCCAAACGGACGCAATTCGTTAAGCTGTGCTGAGGTCAGCGTCAAATGGCAGCTAACGCAAGATAGCAGGGGAACGGGTTACCTATTATATTGTCAAGGCCTTTTCTGACGGTTGGCTCTCCACCAGTCAAGCGAATTTTTCGCACGCCGCTTTTGACGAACAAAGTGGCAAGACGGATGACTTCGCCGTCCGTTAGAATATGTTCCGGGGGAGAAAGCTCTACGCCTTCACTCGGCATACAGTAGAAGCCTGATAGTGGATGAATGCAGTACTCGGTAGCACAAAGGAAGACACACATCTCAGGTTGCATCTCTCGGTAAGCGAGATACGAAGATAGTCGTGCCTACGATGGAATGAATCGACCAAGGCTGGTCTCTGTGCATCGATGCGTGCAATTTTGTCCTGAGCAACAGCTGGAGCATGATGTGGGAGGAAGAAAGGGAGAGTACCTGTACCCGAGCTCGAAGTTGAGATAGCGGGCGAGTAAGGGCGGGACACAAACTGGTGCGAACGCAATTCATAGCGACCCTACCACGCGATCCATTTTTATATGTGGATGACAGATAACAGGGGGCGTGACCTGATGTCACATCCCCTGTGACATATCTCGGTGGACGCGTCACGTCGCTGGTATAACTGACGCGTTGATCTCAGCCATGGCAAGCCCATCCTCCTCATCCCGCCCGTCCCTCGCTGACATGCACACAGTCGATAATGGAATACAACGGTGGCTCCGTCATAGCCATGGTCGGAAAGGATTGCGTAGCCATCGCTTCTGACCTGCGACTGGGCACTCAACAATTGGGCATCTCATCCAACTTCCAGAGGGTACTTGTCCAATGTCTTTGTTCTATTTGCCACTCACCCTTCATAGGTCTTCCCTGTGACAGACAGACTGTATGTCGGTCTTTCTGGATTGGGCACTGATGTCACCACACTGTAAGTCGCCTGTCTCATCCACATCCCTTGACCTCAGCCATCGTAGACGCGAGCGCTTCCGTTATCGCGTCAACATGTACACCATCAAAGAGGAACGAGAGATCCGACCAGAGACATTTACCCAAATGGTGTCCTCTACTCTCTACGAACACCGTTTCTCCCCATACTTCATTGAGCCTGTTGTTGCCGGTCTTTCAAAGTCCCCCTCTGGCGCGTTCGAACCGTTCATTGCTGCAACAGACCTCATAGGTTGCATAAATTTCGCAAAGGACTTCGTCGTTGCTGGGGTGGCAAGCTCGAAATTATTTGGTGTTGCAGAAGGACTTTGGGAGCCTGGCCTCGGGCCAGAGGATCTGTTCGAGACCATCTCGCAGACTTTGCTCAACGCCGTTGATCGAGATGCATTTTCGGGTTGGGGTGCCGTTGTGCATGTCATGTGAGGAAAATCCGATTTATCCAGCCATCTCCACTCTGACCCTCTCGATTTCAGTACCAAAGACCGAGTTATATCACGCACGCTCAAGGCTAGAATGGACTGAGGTCGCTTTTCCCATACTTTTTTGTAGACAGAATCGTAAAATCCATCCCCTGCCAGACATTGAATCTTGGATTGATCCTGAATTGGAATCTTGCCGAGTGACTAGCGACAGGTATCCTATCAATTGACCACCTTTGGGATGAATGCGATCTTGGATGATCTGCGACTTCCTACACGCACTTTCCCTCCCACCTTTACTGAAGCCTCTGCTACACGCTCGGGATCACGCGTGGGTCTTCCTACGTCGATTCCTCGCTTGCCCAATGTCACCGCCATCATCCTCAACTGGTCTCGGTTAGAAAACGTGATCCGTATTGTATCTCTTCTTTGTGGACCATGGCTAGACGACACCATTTCCGAAGTATATGTCTGGAATAATAGTCCCCAGAAACTTTCAAGGGAGGTTAGCGAATCGATACTACCGTTTGATGCACGACACTAACTGCCCCACTTAGACTTTCTCTAGTGCTCCTTGCAACACTTTAAAACTCAGGATAGAGAATTCGCCAGAAAATTTGTATTTTTACGCTCGGTTCCTTGCCTGCACCAAGGTATCGACTCCATTCTGTTTCATCCAGGTAGGTTTCTTTGACATGTATTTTGCTTGTTGTGGATGACAACTATAGGATGACGACTACATCATCTGGCCAGAGCTCATAAAGACGCTTCGCATTCGAATGGAAGAGTCTTCGCGGGGCGGAATCTATCTTTTGCCGCCACACGAACATCTGTCCAGTCGGTTGCGTACCACGGTGACCTCGAGCGCTATCCACACAGGGTTTGCTTGGTTAGGTCACGGCGCCATGGTGAATCGACAGCATGTCCTCAAATTTCTCTCTCTCTTGCACGATGGGTCTCTGAGTATGACGGAGGAACAAATCAAAATGGCAGACAATTATTTCACCATTCTGAGCAACCAGGTACCTGAAGTTTGGTTTGATCAAGGGATAGAGCTGGGAGGCGGTCAGCCATTTACCGTCGGACAGGAAGGAAACAAACGGAACCAAATGCATGTAGTGAGTCTCTTTCGTCGAATGAAACATCCACTTTGCTACACTACGCAGGAACATGCATGTCGTTATCTGGATCAAATTGTCGTCCGCCCGCTCGGTTCAGACTTTGTGCGGAGAGGTGATCGCGTTTCCAATTTTGACGACCATCTTGTAAACCGCACAGCTGCCCTTGGTACACCGTACCTCCTGGAGAGCAACATTAGGCTGCTTCCCGATGAAGATATCCCCAACTGCCTCGCTGCAACGGATCTGCTTGGAAATGAACAAAGGCGTACAAGGCTAATGGGAGAGGATGCGATGTTGCACTATCAACAGCATCCTCTGTCCTGTGCTGTAGACGGGGACACCACCACAGCGTTCCGCAGTCCTCATGGTAAGTTGAAAGCTCGTAATAGTTTCAGTACTCTTTGAAAGGTCTGGAAAGATGCAAAACAAGGCGATTACATTCTTGCCGACGTGTTGTCGACACTGGACTTGAATGGTTCCGTGGTTGAGCTCGTTTTCCTTGTGGCGGAATGCAGCGAGGAGATCCTCTGTAGATCGAGATACGAATGTTCTTCTGACGGAAAAGCCTGGGTAGGCACCACAATTATTCAACAACACGCTATACTGAGGTGTACGGACAGCTGATATCACCGTACCCACTCTGCACCCGACGCACAAACTTGGTAGAGGATGGAAGCGGTTATTTGCTGGAATGCAGCGTGCAAATGGCAGGGAACCATGCACGGTTCTTCAGAGTCACAGCTGAAGAAGACGTTGCTCATTCATGGGTGATATACGAGACATGGGTAAGGTCGGATAGTTAGAATGCTGTGCCAATCAGGGCTACCGTTTTTGTTGGCACGGACTCTGCCTTGGCTCTACGCCGCGTTTCGTTCAGCACCTCATCCTAGTTTCGGCGATGTTCCATCTGGCAGCAAAGACTGCGCTCAAACCAGACGTTGCGTTCAGAGGAGCACAACGCTCCATTTCTGTTCAGGTAGCGCACGTGTGTGCTCGACGTTGTTATACTAACGGCATACGCAAGACACTACTCCATGGTTCACCCGATGCCCGGAAGGCGGGCGAAGTGGAGACCCAACAACACTCAAGGCTCGTTGCGAGGGGCAAATATGTCCACGGATTCGAAGGTAGGGCAATCGGTGTCCGCTGAACTGAATCACCTAACGAATTGGACAGTTCATCAGGTGAAGCCTGATTCGATTGACGAGTACAAGGCGGCTGCGTGCGTGTCTTGCATCGGGAAATGCCAGTTGATTTATGGATGTTCGTAGCGAACAGTACTATGGAGCCATCAAGGATGACCCCAGATTACACGTCAAGTTGACAGGCAGCTGGGAGACGCTGGTCGGTAACCAAGATACTTTTGGTGAGTGCTTTCCTGTCATGCACAGAACGGCTCATCCATCTGTTCTAAACTGTAGTCCATATACTGGAGTATGAAAACTATGCCGGTTATGACAAGACAGTGGAACTTATCCGAAACTCAGAGGTAGTGCTCCAGGTTTCATACTCCTGTACGGCGTTCACTCTCCTTTAGCACGCCAAAGCATACAAGGCGCTTCTCCCCTACGTAACCTCCCGTACTACACAACTTGCGCAAGAGTTTGCATTCTTTCCTACTGCACCACCACACGCTCAAGGTGGGGTGTTCGAACTCCGGAGTTATCAATTGAAGCCAGGCACCTTATTGGAGTGGGAGAATGCATGGTATGTCCTGACACTGGTATCAATTGCCAGATTCGAGGATTGATGATATATTGCTAGGCGAAGAGGTATTGAAGCACGTCGGAAATTTGTCGCTCCCGTCGGGGCTTGGTTCTCGCAAATTGGAAGGCTTCATCAAGTCCACCACATCTGGCAATACCCGTCAGTGAGAATCTAAGCTTGAATGAGAATCCGTTCTCACATTTGTATCAGGAGCCTTGATGCAAGGAAGGAGACAAGGGAGAAGGCGTGGCAGATTGATGGTTGGGCTGAGACAGTTTCCAAGGTGTGTGACATGCCATGCATGGGAGTTAGGGCGCTGACAATACGACAGACTGCCCAACTTGCGAAACTTATGGACTCGTTTATACTGCTCCCACTCCCGTACAGCCCTCTTAAGTAGTGCGTTGTTTGGAATCCTTCCGCCTCCATCTGGCATTTGTGTGTACGCAGTAATTACTATTATTCTTTATTACCATCATAAGCAATCGGGCAAGCGTGCAAACACGTCCTTGGACCCCTTTGGAGGACGTTTGTGCGTCGTTCTCTCCCGATATTGTGACGACGTCCCAGATGTCTGCCTACTTTCACCCTTTCGATCCACTGATTATCAACAGAAGACCCTTTCCACGTAATGACAAACTGTCAATACTTGGTGGAGCGATCCTCGGGAGCCTAATCGGCTCTGAAATAATGTGTTGCGTACTTACTCGTACAGACCCTACGGGTACCCACTGTCATTTATAAAACCCCACCGATTTCCATCTCAACGAGGGGTTAACGTACCAAACGGCCGCCTGGAGTTAAAACAAAAGAGGTTTCAATAAAGGTGGGACGCCTCGTGGTCGAAGGTGAGGTGCATTTGCCCTTATTCCACCGCAGTCGAGGCTTACTTGACGAAACTAGTTTCTCAACCAAGAGGTCTTTCCAGCATCTGATCAAGGCTCGAGTGCGGCCACTCCAGGCTTGGACGATCTTGTGGCTCAAACTACTATCTCGGACGCACCCGAGTCCAGGCGCGCATGGCAGTAGAGAGTGATATCAGGTGTACTATGGTTTTACTCCGGACAGAACATTAGTAAGTTCACTGTCCTCTCCTTTGCAACCGTATCGTTCAGTAACCTTGTTTCGTAGAACATGTATAGGATACTAATCCCTTACGTAGGTCCTGCCATGGATGTGCTTCGCGTGTTATTAATTATCTCGCTGCCACGAGAAGACCCTGTCAGGACTCAGAAGATGGTGGAGCACTGATCCCTGGAAATCCCAACCAACTCGTGAATTGGCAACGTGGTGTAAGTGCACACCGCTGTCCAATACTGTAATACTGTATCCGCGCCTGCTGCCATTTACAAAACCAACGGTGTACGATTCCAGTCCGAGGGGTCGACGCGTCAAACGGCCGCCTAGTGAAAGAGGATTCAGTAAGATGCCATATTTATCTTCATCTCGCCATAATCGAGGCTAATTCAACTCTCAATCAGAAAATCCTAAACAGTACCCGTGACATTGTATTTTCCGACGCCCGGGTGAACCAGCCCAGCGTCGTGCGATCGTCTGGCCCAACTTTTCTTTCGGACGCACATGAGACCAACATCTCGGGCGCGCATAGAGACGGTTGGACACAAGTACTGTGGACCGCACCCGGGACAGAACGTCAGTACACTCCACTCCACCCAGAAACCATCACATGTGACGACCTTGTTTCGTAGAACGTGTATAAATACTAATCTATTGCTTCCACTTTCACTGGCCTTCTTTTGTTTCCTTTGGCTCACCGGTACTGGCTAGTGAGTTTGTGCACTTGGTTTAACTGCTCACCTACTGTATTCGCCAGCCTTCCATCTATTCTCCAACTACCTCAGCTTGCCGTTGACGGCCTGACGACCCCTTTATTCGATTATTATAAACTTTTTTCAAGATGCGCTGGTGTTCTGTGTTTCTTTTAGCTCTCGCTGTTGCTATAGGCGCTGTCGCCCCTGTCACGTCCGTTCCCGTTCCGGCCCAAATGAAAAGAGACGTCCAAAGTAGCCCCCTTCAACATAGCCAGGACAATTCTTTCCTCGATGGCTCGGGTTCTCAGCAAGTGCCAATACGATGACCTTTAATGAATGCTAACTGGGTACAGGGATCTCAGTGTGATAAAACGGGGATTCGATCAGTGAGATTACCTGGCTGATGAATATTTCAGGATGTGATAACCAATATTATCCTTCGTATAGCTCTGGGTTCCCATCTCGACGAGAGATCATGTATTCGTCCCTGATTTATCCTTATTTGACAAAACTATTTCAAATAGCCACGGGAATGGACACGAACCGGATCACGATAACTCGGATGACCAGCATGAGGAAGAACATGGTGGTGAAGAGAATGGGCATAATGAGCATGACTATAGCGAAGAGGAGGAGGAGGAGGAGGAGCATCACTCAGACGACGAAGGTCATCACTCAGACGATGATTCATCGGACAGTGGCGGCGAGGAGTCGGACGAGGGTCAGACAGCGAGGGCGAGTGGGTTCATGCATAAAACGTTCACATGAAAGTCTTGCTGATCTGTTTACTCTGGTCTGCAATGAGATATGGAAACAGCACAGCTTACTAATTTTTCGCGATTATCACGTTTGGGTTGGTAATTGTATGAACATACGCAAGTATAGATATAGCGGTAGGGAAACATTCCTGGTGAAAACCCCCCTGAATGGCGGTGGTGCTGGAACGTGTGCCGCCAGTTTACTGACCGTATGAAACGAACGAGTTCAATCAATCTGAGATCGTCGCACTCCAATCGAATAAACACCGGTTTCGGGTTTTGCCACAGATTCATTACTCATCCAGGCCCGAGATGCCGTCTTACGGCGGGTGTCGCCTTTCCACAATGTCCACCACCCACTGGAACGAATCAGAGCACTCTGAAGAAGAATCCAACCAAGACTCACTGTTAAACCGTAAGAGGAGCAGTAGAGGTGCACACATCCTTTCACAATCTCTAGTTTGTTCACTAAACTGCGTCATGTTAGCCTGCGATCAATGTAGAAAAACCAAGAGCAAATGCGAACTCTCTAACACTCCAGGAACTTGCAAGGGGTGTGCCGTTGCGGGAAATGGTACTCCATTTCATCTTTCCGTCGTCGTTCATGGCCTGATGTCGTCCGTACTCTCAGTCTGCACCTTCCTAGGTAAGCTCCCGCTTGAAGGACGTGAGAAGTCCCTCAACAAATGCTGTAGGGCCTAGCTACAAGCGTGGCCCTCCGAAGGGATACATCCAGGCGATTGAGCAACGATGGCAACAAGTCGAGTCGTTGCTTGGGTCGCTGCTTGCATGTCAAGACCGTCGGGTGCAGGATCTGCTGACTGACGTCCGGCGAGACGAATTAGCTAGGGAAATACTAAACAGAGTGGACACCGGACCATTTGTATGCTCGTGTGTCCTATTAAGGTGGACGTTGTGGCTGACTTCGATTTAGGGCCCGTCTGGTCGCCTCTCGCAGCCTGCAAGCGCCACCAAAGAAGATTTTTTTGCTTGTATCTTTCAAAGCAACGAGGCTTCTCGTGATGCATCACGGTCAAGACGTCAGTCTCGTATATCGCGAGAAATTGTCTCTTCTTCGAGAGGTGATCATCTCTTTAACCGTGCAAAAAAGCTGTTGTAAACATGTATGCAGACCAAACCTTATCTAGTGTCCCAACTGCAGAATGGCAAGACCGCTTGGCTGCTCGCTTATCCAAAAGTGCTTTGGAAGCTCCTCAAGGTTCTAACACTCAGCAATCACCTTTTCGTGCCACTGGGGGTGGTCCTTTACCACAACGCCGTCGGCTTGACAAAACTGGCCCCGAGGTGGATCCAAGTTGTCCGAACTGGAACGATATGTATACCTTGGCATCCTCAGGTGATTAGATAATTTGATGTCATCCATTTAACTACTTACCAGATGTCAGATTCGGAAGAGACGGATGAGTCCCACTGCGTGACTGCGTTCGGACAACTATCCTTGGATGAGAACTCAGAGGTATCCTTCTCTAGGATCGATGTCGCGCATTACTCACAAAATCCAGGTCAGATATCATGGGAAAGCTAGTGGTCTCCACCTTCTCATGCGAGGTGACCGCGTTGATAGTCGTCTTGACGGAGGTGTTTGGTGCGTCCTCTTCGCTTTTAGTCATAACGGTATACCAATACTTCTATTCACAGGAGGCTTCCGATGCCGCCCTTTTGGCCATACGCCAAGGCACATTGGTCAACCATACCGCCAGAAGCTGACATTCCCGTTATATTTCCTCCTCTCGAAACGCAGGAGCAATTGATTGACTTGTACTTTTCACACTCACATTCGATATTTCCTGTTGTCCACAAGGGTCGTTTCTTGCGAGAATATAACGAGTGGTGAGGTTATTGTATAATTCTGTCGGATTGTTTTCTCACATAACTCGCCACAGGAAACGAAGGTTCACTTATATAATACTTAGCCTAAAGGAGTACTTACCCAGTGACAGTTCTAGCGGCGATCTGAGCCTCCAAGGCTCGAATGGCCATTCTTCCTCGACCACTGCCGAACCGCCACAGACCGTCAGCAAGCTATTGCTCTTGTCAATATTCTCCATTGCTGCTCGCTACGTTGACGAAAACGTTCCCGAATTATCAGACAAAATATGGGATGCTGGGGGTGATTACCTCGCGCAAGCAAAAAGTGTTCTTGGTATTTTATTTTGTTCCATGGTATATCCAGAGCCCACAAATACCGTTCTGGTTTAGCACAGGTGTCACAGAGTTGCAGGATATCCACCTGTCAGGCTTTGCTGCTCCTTGGTCATCGTGAATTTGGAATCGGTATGGTCACGTGACGTTATCTGTCCGTTATGTTCACCCAATTTTCAGGTTCCATGGAACAGGGTTGGCTTTATATCGGTATGATATTTAGTTGGATGCGTCTACCCTGCATTCTAACAATGTTATTTGAAAGGGATGGCAATTCGCATGGTGCGTTCTGTAAGCCAATCTCCAATCTCAGCCTGAAAAACGATAGCGCAGGCACTCGATCTGGGCCTCAACCGACCCGCAGACAATTGGGAGTTCGGTGGGAAGAAGTTGTTCTCGGATGAGGAAAATCAGATGAGGAAGCAGGTATGGTGGGCTTGCTGCATTGCGGATAAGTGGGTCTCTTTCCGATATCATGTACGTTGGCTCAAGTTTGAATTTCAAGATGTAGCTCTACCTATATGGGTCCGTGTGAGTTCCATGCTTATTGCCGGTGACTGACATTGCTGTATCAGGGCGCCCGATATGCATTCATGAGAATGATTTCGATACGTCGCTACCAGATCCGGAAGAGGTGAGTTGTACGAGGCTAGAGATCCAATACTGAACAGATCTACAGTATGAGGATGAGCCACACCTTGGCCACCAACCAGGTGCAGTATCGCATCGATCCATGACGACTCTGCTGGTCATGCGATGCTTCCGAGCTGCCTCGTCACTTTGTCCGTCTTTTCCCGCAGTTATTATCACAGCTAATTTGTTTCTTTTAGCTGTAATCATTGGATCGATTGTGTCATCGGTTTACCCGGTAAAGTCGTCAAAGCGTGGCTCTAGGCGAACAGCCTTGAGTAGCTTAGAAGCTCTTCTTGACCAGTGGTACCTCGAGCTCCCTGACGATTTAAGATACGATCCGGCAAGCAAAAGGAATACCCCACCACCTCCCGTCTTATACATCCATATTAAATATTGGTCTGCTGTATTGTTATTGCACAGAGCTTTGTGAGTGACTAAGAGTTTCCCGCCGTAGGCAGATACTGACAGATACTCGTTGGCATAGCTTACCAAACTGGAAAGGGTATGACCTCGATTCAGTGCAAAAGGCGCGCGGAAGCTGATCTCTTTAGCTCTGAGCCAATTCTCCAGAATCCACCCCTTGTGGGGTCCAATACAACCTCGTTGAAAGCTTTCGACCTATGTCAGAGTGCTGCAACTTACATCAGTACTATTGGTAAGTGGCGTGTTTCCAATGTCGACCTAACTAAACATGATACAGCGTCAACATACCGCGATCATCATAATATCAGGCGCGCGACGCCCTTCCTTTCACCGTATCTGCTTAGTGCAGGGTGGGTCATTTTAATCCATGCGGTATACTCGCTTCTGATGTGTCCGCAGTATTATGCATATTGTAACACGTATGTCCTAAATTACATGAACCCCACCAAGCACTTATCTTTGACATTGAAAGTGACTCTACGTCCATCAAACGTACAGGCCTACATTGGACTCCAGCAACTGTTGAGTGCACTGAAAAACATGCAGGTATGTATCACTAGTCGTACTCGCCTATCCTGAATTTATGTCCATTTACTCGCAGATAACTTGGCCTAGCGCTGGCAGAGCATGGGAACTGCTTCGCGGTGTGAAGGTCCAGGTTGATAGCAACGTCGCGCCCATGTTGCCTGCTCCTGACAGGCAGAAAAGAGGGGCCGAAGACGCATTTGGAAGGGAGAAGAGTTCGGATTTTTTTCAAAGGGAAGCTTTCGGTGATTCTGGATCAAAAGAAAGGGTGGTACCTACGACAGGTATCCAGGATATCAGCACCCGCATGATGGCACACATGCTAGGGATAGATATTCCTGGCATCGAACCGTCTACTTCATATTACCCCGGTTACGAATGGTGGCCACGTACGACGAATGTTGTGCACGAGCCTTACCAGCAACCCACCTCCGGGACAAATGCGCCCAGCTCTGACTTATACGTGCACTCGAACTATCCGTCCATGCGAGGGAACCCTGGGAGAGTTACGCCCTCGACCTATTATGCGTTTGAAAGTTCCTTAAACCAGTATCAGATGTAGAGACTGGTGCTTGATTGAACTGGCGTAGATTAATGTGCTTATATAATCTCATTGGACCCACATCGAGTGTGTACGTTTTGTGAGCTTAATGAAGCCATCCATCTGAATGCCACCAAGAAATGTCCAGCATTCAAAACCTGCTAAATCCTGAAGAATACCTGTCCAAGTCTTATGAGTGGGTTGTACACTGCTTTGTTTGACTTTCCTTTGTCGACCCCCTTGTCTAGACCCTCACAGCGAAACCGGGCGAGGCCAACATCGCCCGAGTCTACATCGGACGCAAGCACAAATCCGACAACCCAAACCATCTCTAGACTCCAGGGAAACGCCGAATACGGCGATCATGAACCACATCCTAATTGCCCAGACACCCTCGCTTGTCTTCCAGATACAGATGGCCGGCCTCAGCACACACTTCCTGTTATCTTACGCTGTGCGATACTAGGAAGCGCGAAGAAGCGGTTAACCATAAGGGAGATCTATGCAGCTATGGAAGATAAGTATGCATATTTTCGGAGTGCTGGACCAACATGGAAGGTGCGATGTTTGCTCTCTCAGAATCTCTCATTTTTATGTCTTTCACCCAGCAATCCGTCCGTCATCATCTCTCCCTGAACAGACTCTTTGAGCGACAACCTCGCCCAGTCACGGATCCAGGTTTCGGCTCCTACTGGACAGTAAATCTCTCCGCTCCGCCCGGCACGAAACGCCCACGGAAGCGCGGACGGACATCCAAGGCTAATACAACGCCAGTGGACCAACAGAAGAAGCGTGGGCGACCACGAAAACCTTCAGCACAAAACGGAACATCTACATTGAGGAGCATGCCCGCAAGCCCGCCTCCCTTGATGCAAGGACTCATTTCTTCTATGCGGACACACGAATGCGACTCTGAAGAACATACTGAGAGACAAGATAGCTCACACGGATGTAACGGTTCAGAAGATGGGTTTGAAAGTGAGGAAGGCGTGATCGTACCGCGTAACCACCATCCATCTGCGTCTGGTCTTGACATTCTCGGGATCCACGAAGCTGCGACGCGTCTTTATACTTCAGACAAAGGGCGGCACGTGTTCTCTACCGCCGATGACGGTATGATCGACCGAATGCAGATAGAAATGGAGGGGCTACGGCGGCAAGCCGCTGACGCCATATCTGTTTCTTTGCGAATATCGGATCAACTTGCTGAAGCACAGGCTGAGGCTGCTCGGGCGAAGGCTGCGTTGAGGGCGACGGAAGGCTTGTTGGGAGAGGAAGGGAGGAAAAGAAGGGAAGCTGAAAGGACTGCGAGCGAAGAAAACCGATTGCGAAGGGCCGCCGAGGAGACTACCTCCCGACTTCGAAAGCAGCTGGGATAGCTACGGATTGGATTAGCCGAGTTGTCATCACGCAGTTCAATAGGATAGTTGGATGCGAGACCAAACAAACACTGTCGTCAAAACTCATATGGCTGGTGGCCAGAAGCCGAAAGTCAAGACTACGTAGGGCCGTCCTCTCCCAGCAAGCTGTGGCTAATTGTTTGATGGAAGCTACAAAAAATCGCGGACGATTGAACCGTTGCACACGACTGGTTCGATCGCACTCTCTGAAGATGGCTCCAAGATTGTTACATGTCTCGTGGAAGAAGCGCTATTGACGGAACCATCCACTGGAAAGCTCCTATGTCGGTTTCCGTGTGTACGTCCTGTCTGCATATGTCTCGCTTTATTTCACAGTCGTTTGCGCCAGCCATCCGAGACCATCACCTCACTCTGTCTCTCACCTTCTGCCACATACCTCGTATTATTCACCACACCCCCTTCACTCAGATTATATGAAATCCCAAAAGTCTGCTCTGGCCAGGCCGTGCATCCCTCCCGGGTCATTGCACATGCTCACGACGCGCCAGTACACGTTTGTACAGTCGATCCGACGTCGTCGTTCCTTGCATCTGGTTCAGCGGATGGCGTTGTCAAGGTTTGGGACATCTCTGCAGGACACATCACACATGTTTTCAAAGGACATGGGGGTGTGGTCAGCGCCCTAAAATTTAATTTCCCTCGAGATCCGTCTGCGGTCAGCTCAGCGAAGACATTTCAGCTCGTCACTGCTTCGGTCGATACTCGGATTCGTTTGTTCGACTTGATGGCGAGGACGAGAAATGACCAGGGAGCACTTCAGCCCATCGCCGTTCTAGAAGGCCACGTTTCGGTTCCACGGGGATTGGATGTGACGCCAGATGGAAAGTGGCTTATTAGTGGAGGACGAGACTCGGTCGTTTTACTTTGGGATATGTCTTCAAAGTCTCTTTCAGGCGACGGTAACATTGGCAAAAAAAGAAAAGCAAATCCGGCTGCTGTAGTCCCCACTCTTTCCAAGACAATCCCGGTCATGGAGAGTGTTGAAGCCGTAGGATTTGTGCACCCAGAGCTAAACGATATCACTATTAAGCCCCCAAGACTTCAAATCTTCACCGCCGGTGACAAGGGTGTTGTCCGGATTTGGGATCTTACGCAGGGTTCCATTGTTTACTCGTTGACGACAGAATCCGGGTCCGATGCTGCTGATCAGGAAGCACAGAGACAAATTACCGACGCCTTGTGAGTGCCAATCGTGTATCTGCAAACGCTTCTCATCAGTCTCTGAGGCCAGTTATCTCCCTGCTATAGATGTCATTGTTTCTGCACATGCAGACCAAAACATATATTTCTATTCGCTAAAATCTCAATCACTAGTCCGCCATTTGATCGGCTACAACGATGAAATTGTCGATGCTGTTTTTCTATCACCACTAAGCCTCTCATCAAATCCCTCGAGCGATTCAAGGCCACGAGACACTCAGGTCGCACTTGCCACCAACTCATCTCTTATTCGCATTTATTCAGTTTCCAATCTGGATGCGCAAGTTTTAGCTGGTCACTCTGACATCGTGCTTTCTCTGGATCAAGGCTTTGACGGCCGCATGTTCGCCAGTGGAAGTAAAGATAATTCTGCACGAATATGGACTTCAGCGCAAGAATCGGATACCAATGAGTGGGGTTGCATCGCCGTTTGCGAAGGACATACGGAGAGTGTCGGCTCCGTCGCTATGTCACGAATACACACCGAGACTGACTCCTGCCCTCGTTTCGTCTTCACTGGTAGTCAAGATCGAACAATCAAAATGTGGGATTTATCGCAACTTCCTTTGACGTTTACTGGAGCCCATCCAGTGAGATGTCATAGTCTTACGACGCACAAAGCTCACGAAAAGGACATTAACTCCCTGGATGTCGCCCCCGACGATCAATTACTTGCTTCCGGCTCTCAAGACCGTACCACAAACATCTACGAGATTTTCTATGCACCTAGTTCTCGCGGAAGGGCCCCACACGGAGAGATCAAGCGTCTGGGGTGTTGTAAAGGTCACAAAAGGGGGGTCTGGAATGTTAAATTTGGGAAGACGGAGCGTGTGTTGGCCTCTGGGAGCGGTGATAAGACCGTTAAACTTTGGAACCTCGAGGATTTTACTTGCATCAAAACATTTGAGGGGCATACCAATTCTGTCCTCCGAGTTGATTTTATTAACTATGGCTCGAACCTTGTGAGTACAGGGTCCGATGGGCTAGTGAAGTTGTGGAACGTGAGGGAGGAAACGTGCGTAGCAACTCTCGACAACCATGAAGACAAAGTGAGTGCTTCATATTCTGGAAAGGAAATGGTTGAAATGAGTATTTAGGTCTGGGCGCTAGCTATCAGCACAGACGAAGCGACGATTTTATCCGGAGCTGCCGATTCTGTGGTCACGTTCTGGCAAGACTGCACGGAAGAGGAGGAGAAAGAAAGGGAAGAAAAACGCGCTAACCAGGTGCTCAAGTGAGATCAATCACTTGTCATCTCCTCCCTGATTACATTTGTGTGCAGAGAGCAAGATTTCATGAATTACCTTGCCATGCACGACTACCGGAGAGCGGTCGAACTTGCGCTTGCAATGCAGCAGCCAGGAAGACTTCTCGCACTATTTGAAGATCTTCGGTCTGCTGCGTTGCAACAAGGACTGCAAGAGGATGCTTCTGTGACCGGCGACCACGCACTCGATGAAGTATTGCGTACACTTTCAAGCTCAGACCTTTCTCTGCTAGTACGGTATATCCGTGATTGGAACACAAACGCGAAAACCAGTGGAGTCGCACAGAGCGTTCTCTTCGCTGTATTGAAGTTGCGGCCGGCAGAAGATGTTGTTACAACCTTCCGTCATCGCTACCCTCAAGAGACTGGGGACGACTCACGGCAGCCGATCGCGCTCAAGGACGTCACTGACGGCCTCATCCCATATACCCAACGACATCTCACAAGGCTCGATCGATTAGTACAGGAGAGCTTCGTTATGGACTACATGTTAGGCGAGATGGATGATGGGATATTTGATGGTACAGAGGTAGAGATCATGGATGTCGACGACTCCAGGTACCACGCCAGCTGAAAATGACTCTACGGCTAGCTAGCATCACCATCGCGACGCACTTGCCCGAGCCGGCATCCCATCACTCCGTTGAAGACGAGGATCCATTCATTGTTTTCAATGGTATCTAACAATATGGAATCCTCGTGAATGCGACCATTTTCCAGTAACCATCGTCGGAATACACCAGATATGCAACCGACTGTAAGTGGTGGCGTGGTCCACCTCCCATTGCGGTAAAAAGCGATGTTGCATATTGACGTCTCCATAATTGCCCCTGAAGAGTTGAACAAGATAACATCATCTGGGTGGTTTGGGGGGATGTCACGATCATAGGGTACACCGAGTGGGGGGATGGAAGCGCGTGCTCGAGCATCATTATACGGTTTTCTGTTGGTAGTCTTCATGGTGACGGTGCCAGAGGTGGGCTGGGTGTCGATGCAGAGCAAGAGTATCTGATCGTGGGTGTCCACACCAGGAGTAAAACGAGACACCGCAGTCGGGTCATAACGCAATGGGGAGGCAGGGGAGGCGGATGCAGTGATATTTCCAGACGACGGAAAGATGACGCGTATCTGGTCGTTTGAATGAGTATTCAGCAAAGGGCTGCGGCCACGACTACCTTGAGAGGCGCCCTGCCATGTGCGCCGTTCGCCTTGCGGACGGCTTCGTCGCAGATATGTCTGAGGGCCGGGTAATCGAGTGCGTCAGCGACTGGCCAGCAGCACCCACGCGCAGAGGCAACAAAACGGTCGAGCTGGTATGCGAGTAGAAGATACGGCGACGGCGTTCCGTCTGGTGCGTTGTTCCACTCGAATGTCTCTAGAAAGGGATCGAATCTTGTCGTACCAACGAGCGAGAACGACTCGGACATGATCCGCAGTACACCGTACTTGTCACACCCTGTCACACCCATAAATCACGACCGTGCAGGCTGCTGTGCTCCAACCCACCCTTGAGCTTAAACCATGTTCACCGTCAAGGCTACCTACGGGAACGAAACTAGAAAATTCGCCTTCCCAGACTCTTCTACTTTCCCGACGTACAATGAAATTCACGAGCAGGTTTGTGGCCCATCAGTCGCTTGTTACCAGCCAGCGCTCACCAGCGCACCGTCGACTAGCTCTCCCGACTCTTTCCCATCCGCCGTAATTATTATCTATCTAGGCTTATCTTCTCTCCCGACGCATCCAGGCCTGGACGCGTCCTGATTGGAAAGGAGGTGCACTCTGCCGAAGATTACGATTCGTACATAGCTCCTTTGCGCCGTGTGTGGCCAAATCCGTTGCTCCGGTTCACCATCTTCGACGAAACGCATCCGCAGAAGGCTTCGAGCGCAGCCTCGGAAAGACTATCCCTGTACAGCACCTCCACAGTCCCATCGTCCGATATTACGTACAAGTTGTTACCTCCTGTCGGACCTCGCCAGAGTGTAGCATCTCTGAACTCACAGTTGCCTGTGTTTCCGCCACCTCCACCCCGGCCATCCGTATTGCCCACTCCTCCAATGACATTCTCTCCGACATTACCCGAGTCACTTTCCTTTCCCGAACATGCAGGGAAATTTTCGTCTTGTTGTTCTGTTACCAAGGGCAGAGCAGACCTCGAAATCCTATTGTCCTCGTTCAAAGAGGATCTAGAACGTATTCTTTCCAGAACGCTTGGAACTGAACAAGTAGGACGGCAACCCACTCTGGCCGCCCAAGCTTCTACCTGGGGAGTCTCTAGCACTAATGTCGTCCCGCCTCAAGTAGACGATCCGCCCAATGTGAACTTCAACAAGTCCCGATGGTGTTTTGTCTGCAGGAGTAGCTTTGCTGGTGTTTGGTATGGCTGTATCAAATGTCCTTGGCATGCAGTCGTAAGTTGGTTACTAGAGACCTTGGTTGATTTTTTATGCGTTATCAGTGCCCTGGCTGCTTCTCCAAGTCACACAGTGCCCATACTCTGAGTTTTGGCCCTTCTCACATTATTCAGCAACGCTCACTTGATGGTCCTCAAGCTTCGGGGAGAATACCAAGAGACAGTGAATCGCATTGCAGCGGATCACAGATCTGCCCCCTGCCACAAGTTACATCTTCTAGCTCAGCCGGTGAACCGGCGCGCCCTGTACATCGTGGTGTCGTCTGTGATGGGTGCAACGAAACCGTTGTGGGTGTTCGCCATAAATGCCTGGACTGTCCTGGTATGTCAAATACTGTAGACGCGCGCTTCTTCCTCATTCGAGTTTTAGATTATGATCTTTGCACTGTTTGCATGGAATCCGGGGCCTTAGAGCGACACAGCCCTTTCCACGAGTTTTTCGATATAGAAATTCCGGGACGTGTTTATGTTCATACTGTCCTGAGTGGCGATAGGGGCAGATCGATTGGAGACCGTCGCCGAGTCCCAAGCCCTAATCCCGCCCAAGTCGCACAACAGGGACTTGCCACTCCCGTTGATCCACCTGTCCCTCATTCTGCGAGCTGCAATCTCTGCGACTCGGAGATTGTTGGCGAACGCTATGTAAGTTCTCCGTATTGTAGTGCAACTCGGAAACTGAATGCCTTGGTAGAAATGTGTAGTCTGCCCAGGTGAGGCCCTCTCAGAAAACCGAAATAAATGTGTCCTGATTCGTTGAACTAGACTTTGATACTTGCTCGTCCTGTTTTAGGTTTGCCACTCCACATATAAGGTGACCAGTACTGACAATCATTTAAGGATCACAACGGACCAACATCCGAGCCATGGGTTTGTTAGATTGAACAAGCCAGAGGACTTGATGGTAAGTATATGGCACCCGGAGGGAGGTGTTTCCTTAGCTTCTTCTTAGATGCCTGGGCATGGTTCAATTCGCCACCATGCACACCATGCAAGATGTGACTGTAAGTTGTTTGCTTCATAAATTTATATGTCACTGGAGATTTATTTCGATATAGCATGCGGTAAAATGATTTTCGGCACTCGATACAAGGTAGGAAGATGTATGCCCCTCGTTCACTTTTCTGACCTCTAACAGTGCATGCATCAAAATTGTCCCGATTTCGATTTGTGCAGCAATTGCGAGGCCCTTCCTATCCCTGTTCATCCTCTGAATCATCCCATGTTGAAGCTGAGGATTGCAGACACAACTATCCCGATCGTTTACAGAGTGGGGCAAACACGAATGGTTGACGAGCCATCTGGTCAACAGTCCACTCTGGTTTGCAACGAGCCTACCGTTTCCCCTCTTCCCAGTTCCCTCATGATGCAAATGGGGTCACCTAACGATGTTTCTGAACGAGATCTTAACGCAGCTACGGGGGGCCATTCTGCTGAAGAGTTTCTCAGCCCACTTGGTAGCCCCAAGAGTGATGTACTGGGGGAATCGCCCAGTTCTGCCATTCTACATCCGATCAACGTCGCAGAGCCACCTGAATCACCCCTGTCATGTCATTCACCATTGGATATATATCACCAAGTATGGCCATCAGTTAGTCGGGAATTGATGCCTCCGGACGCTCCGAATGGCAAGAACCCGATTGTGAACGTTACTGAGGCTACAGTTGGGGAGGCTGTCGAACCCCTTCTCGCAGAATCACCGCCGCTGACAGCCTCCGTCGCATCGGCCGTTTCCGTGGTAGGCGAGCCCCGCTGTATTTTCCCGGTCTCCGCTGCGACCAGGTCGATTTTCGACTGTACCCCTTCGCCTGTTTTATCAAACCTGCAAGAGTTACGCGGTACCGCTACACAGCCCCCTACTGATAATCGGGAAGGGATAGTCGCAACTGATGTATCACAGCAAAGCTTTCTGGACTCGGCCTTTGTGGGCAACACTAACGTGCCCGATGGACAGGTCTTCCCTCCAGGAGCTGAGTTCGTCAAGGGCTGGCATATGATGAACACTGGTGGACTACCTTGGCCCGCGACTACGGAAGTCCAATTCGTTGCTGGAGAAATGTTTGTCCCGGAATACAGTGCATGTTTAAGGGCGAAGGTCGGTGTCGTACATCCCGGGCAGGACCTTGATATTTGGACCGGGGACTTGAAAGTAAGTGCTACGATATGACAGAGAGCTGTATGCACCTGACAACTGTCAAGGCCCCTGATGCGCCGGGAAGGTATGTTGGTTACTGGCGACTCAATGATGGCCAGGGTAATTTCTTCGGGAACAGGATGTGGATTGAGTAAGTGAATTGAATTCACCCGAGGACGTCACATCTAAGGCAAATTTGTAGCTTGACGGTTGCGGATCATCATTCAGATCAAGCGAGCGAGGAGTCGCTTGCGGCGTCCTCTATGGTAATGCCCAGCGTACATCCTGTGAACTCGGTTAACGCGGGCCTGGAACTCGAGGATGCGCTGCAGCCTTCACTACCATCCACCGAAACCGCAATGGATGGGGTCGCGGACCCCGAATCCGATATCTCTTCTGTGTCGCTCGTAAGCATACCGTCGTCGGACGACGAGGACGCAGAGTGGCAGGATACCCGGTCGCACTCTGAGCCTCTGGAGTATGTGGTGCTGTATGATAGCAACTCGGAGGAGTGAAAGGCTTGTGAATGAAGTGTATTTTAGTATGCCCATTTTTGTACAAAGCTTTGTGACCACGTGACATGTTTGACATAGGGGACTTGTTGTACCGAAATTGAGCCTTTGGGGCGAATGAATGGCGAGTTGACTGCTCACAATCACTCCATGCATAGCTTGTCCCCGGCATGTCTGGGAAGAAGAAACATTGGCGACTGTCGACTCCCTTTCGAACGCTCTCCCAAAAGCAAGATCCACAGTCAAAGGCCAAAGTCGGCCGCTCTGGAAGCCGCGTATCCAGCGTATATCTCTCGGATGCCTCCTCTGCGAGCGGTTTCGTCATTGTACCTGAGTTCGACTACCCCGTCGCAACACTTGAAGACTCAGACCCACCCTCTCTGAGACCCTTGTCGTCCAGCGCCCTTGACGGTGACTCTACCAACCTCGAATCAATAGGCTCTCGGTTCTCCTATCTTGGTGAAAGTTACCTTGAGGATGATCTTGCACAAAGACTGGGCATCGCATACGAACACATTCGTTCAATGCCCTCCGCGGCCTCACCCAGAGTGTCATTATCTTTAGACCCCCAGACGCTTCGAAAACAACTTGGAGTTCCTCAGCACTCTGTGTTTAACCACCCCATCCCGTCTTCACCAGACCTGCCCAACCCCCACCCCCCCTCTCCAGAGCCTACGTCACCTTCGGCTCCCATTTCACCGGATGTGTCGCACGCTACAACACCAAAGAAACTTGGCCTGCGCATCAACACAGATGTAGGCGTATATTCGGCTTCATCCCACGAAGGACCTATTCTGTCTGCAATGGCTTCACCGGTCTTCAAGGAAAACTCCCTCTCACAACGCAGCACGCTTGAAATGGCACCTCAGAGTGCACCTATTGCTTGTGTGTCCAAGTCGCAAGACACTGTTCCAAACCCATCAAAACTTGCGAAACGTCGTCGCGCTGAGAAAGCAACTCATTCGCCACCCCTTGCTCGTCGAGCATCGAGGGGCGTCTTACGCAAACAAAATACCCCGTCGTCAGTGAGCGTCCATAGGCGGCAAATTTCGCTGCCTCAAGTGAGACCGCCTTCACCCTTTAGGGTTAATATCGTGAGCTTATTATCATTCGTCATTTCACGTGCAACGTAGTGACACCTAGCAGCCTCTTCATTATGCATGGCACGACCGCCGGACCGATTTCCATTCTTCCCCTAAACGTCACTCTGATGTAATCCAATACCACGAGAAAAACTCACGACGAACTAGTGGAAGTACTGAAGTCCTCGCTTCCTTGGCTTGGATAGGCACCCCGCATACCGCTGATTGGAGATGTCACTTGGACATCCCAGAATTATTTCCAGATCATTTTAGCATGGGAATGGCCGTGGAGGATGACAACATGTCCGATGGTGACCTTGTCGATCGACTTGAAAAGGTTCGCAGGATCAACAGCCTTTCTACCAGAAACGCCTCGGGACCCCTAAACATTGCGCGTGTTCCTAGCACAAGTGGGAATGAGAGCGCACCTCGCCTGTCGTCTTTACCATCTTCGCCTGATCGGCTTGCACATCCTTGCGATATACCATTATCCTCTTCTCTGACACCGGAAGATACGACCTCGGACTCGGGTGACGCTGAGGTCTGGCAGGCAGCTAGGAAAGCATTTTTATGCATTCGAGAGATTGTCCGAACCGAGAAAAAGTATCAGGAAGCCTTAAAAATGTTGTTGAATGCGCAGGTTTGTCTTCCACCGCAAATTTAATCGTAGTCTCATGGCCCAATCAGACCACTACACCGCCTCCACCTTCAATGTCGCCATACGTTTCGGGACTTGTCCGCGTGTCCGAACTACTTCTAAAACGGTTCCTCGAGGACCCTTCGGCCTGGGGTGTTTCCACGGCCTTTGTCACGTCCGAAGACGAGCTCGAGGCATCGATGGTGTCGTGGTGCACTGTGGCAGGGGCGTTTTTCTCTGATAATAATTCGCAGTCCAGTGGTTCAGCGGCTAGACGGCGCCTCCGTAAATCTGGAATAGTCCCTCCTCCTTCGACCGTGACGAAACAAACACCGACTTCCCTTAGCCCTCGACTACCCCCTGTGTTCTCCATGATGACCAGTACGGACAAGCAGACAGTGGATGAGCACCACACTCTACCGACCGAGGTAGCAATGCAGAGTAGTGCTGCGGCTCTGCAGAAGCCAGAAAGCACAAACAAACCGTCTCCGACTGGCCAGCATCCCAGTCGGAAACTCAGCGTTAGGGACCTCGCAATACAACCGATCCAGCGTGTGATGCGATATGTGCTGCTCTATAGAGGTATGTCTTTTCTATCCGATTTATTTGCGTAAATTGTTGCCCACTATAACTCAGATCTCTTGAGCTGTACTCCCGCGATGTCACCCCCTCGTCTACTTGTCGAGCGTGCTCTGGAAGCCGCTACACGAATCGCCAATCATTGTGACAAAGCTCAAAGGAACCCTGCATTTTGCCCCGCTTCCTAGACACCTGTAGGGGCGGATCGACATCATATATGCTAGAACGTCTACCACAACGTGAAATCGATCTGCTTTCGTTGCATGTACTATATTATCGCTCACACGAATTTCCCTACTATAATGGTATCTTTCCCCATCAACTCCGTATGTACGTGCGTGAACTTGGGTACCTGAGGTAGCAAATAGGTGAGCATACCGAGAAGAATCAAACGATCACGCACGTCTTGTGTATCTCTCGAGTCGCCAGCGGTGTAACCCAGCCCATCGTCGCCCACCAATGTCGGAGCCACCGTAACGATCAAAGTGTCGACGACGGGACACTCGCCAGGGTGGCGGGGTTGGGAAGCCTGATTCATAAATGTACCGATGACACTCGCACCACCCTCCACCATTACGCTCCGAATATCACGCTCGTACAACCTTTGCAGAAGGCGTGGAATAGAGAGAAAGCCTACATTTTGATGAAAACTATACACCAGGGCATGCGAAGCGCCATACCGGATTCACAGGGGATTTCATACACTATTGCTCCGGCGGTTTCCAGAGCAAATTTACGCGCGTCTCTGTCTGTGCGAGAATCTGAGGCACAGAAAACCCAGGGTTGCTGCCCCTTGCCATCTCTGTAGTTTTTTAGTAGTTTGCAGTCCGTGCGAAGACGCAGGCGTGCATCCAAAATAATCGGACGCGGCGACGTGAGACCTAGTTTGGTGGCATCGGGAATCAAGCGAACTAGTCCAAGTTCAGGTCACGGATGGACATGCCACGTCAAGGAAGCTTGCCATTCAGCTGAGGGTCATCGTTGAGAGCGGTACCTATGCCAACGAGGATTGCATCGTGCATTGTTCTCATCCTGGTCAGGAATGAGCAGGCACATGTCTAAGCGCGAACGGACAATACCAGTGGGTCATGAGCATGCTGTCTTTACCGCTCAAGGCCAGCTGTTTCCCATTGCGTCCAGCAATCTTGCCATCCAGCGACTGAGCGAATGTGAGCGTTACAGTGGGGATATGTTTCCCTTCTCTATCGACTTTTTCGACACTCGAAGGGAGCACGGAGAGCAGAAACTCGCGGGCGGCAGCAGACATTACTGATTGTGTCCACATTACCTAAGCACGGGTTCATCCACACAAGAAGACGCATCACGCGACCTGACGCGTTTGTTGATTGGTGTCACGTGACTCGGGCATACATATTGTGCAGCCTCGCGCGCATTGGTCGACTACAACCCACCATCATCACCTCTATCAGCACCACCACAATCACATTGTAATCATGTCAGGACGCGGCAAAGGTGGCAAGGTCCGTCAGGCAGTCCTCAACGTCCTGTGGATGACTTGGTTGACTCGACTTCGCAGGGACTGGGCAAGGGAGGCGCTAAGCGCCACCGTAAAATTCTTCGGGATAACATTCAGGGTATCACCAAACCGGTCAGTTCCCGGCTCTCATTCCTCTGCGAAACCACCCTCTTATGTTCTTGCAGGCCATCCGTCGTCTAGCACGTCGTGGTGGTGTAAAACGTATATCTGGTCTCATTTACGAGGAGACCCGTGGTGTTCTCAAGATCTTCCTTGAGAATGTGATCCGTGATTCGGTCACGTACACAGAACATGCCAAACGGTGCGTGTTGGTCTATGATATGGCAGGCTTAGTTGGCTGACGTGCATCTAGTAAAACGGTCACTGCGTTGGATGTTGTTTATGCCTTGAAGCGCTCAGGGCGAACGCTGTACGGTTTTGGAGCATGAGAGTGTATGTTAGAGCGATGGGAACATGTTGCTTCATGTGGTTGGAGTGACGAATACATTACATTGTCTATTTCCATTGTCCAACAAGGAGATGATATCTGATTCCAAAGTCGTCGGCGCAGATCCCACTCAAGGCGGTGATCTTGAAGCAGACAGCGAGGAGGAGCAGGTCGTAGATGCACCTGCTGCCGTTGGTAAGCTCGCCAGAACCCGCCCTACTGGTTACTGGACTGTGCAAAGGCCAGGAACTTAAGAAGAAGAAAAAGAAGAGACCCAAGAAGAAAAAGGTTCAGCAAACGGATCCTCCTCGTGTGGGGCTCTCCAGGATCTTCACAAATGGCATATATCCCGAAGGTGAGATACAGCCATACAAAGACGAGTTGGGTATCTTCTCCCCATCGTCGTTCAAGCCATCATTGAAGCGATTACAGCAACGCATGGCGGGTGACTTCAGAGGAAAAACGATACGACGAGAAGATCGCCATGGAAGATCCAGACGTCACTTATCAAAACATCCGTCATGCCGCCGAAGTTCACCGTCAAGTTCGACAACGTGTTCGAAAGTTTATTCGTCCCGGGATGAACATGACAGAGATTGCAGAGTACATCGAGGATGGTACGCGTGCGCTTGTAGAAGAGAATGGTTTGGATGCCGGCGTCGGTTTCCCGACGGGGCTTAGCCTAAACCACTGTGCTGCTCACTTTACCCCAAACGCTGGAGATACCACAGGTGGGTCGCATGCCATCTTGTTATTCCAACAACTCACGGGGCACAAGTTCTACAAAGCGGTGACGTTCTCAAAGTGGATTTTGGAGTCCACGTGAGAGGTCGCATCCTTGACTCTGCGTTCACCCTCAACTTTGGCCCGAATTACGATAAATTGGTCGAGGCTGTTCGAGCTGCAACCAACACTGGCGTTAAAGTATGTGATACTTGCACCGTCTGGCTCACGCTAAATGTTTCGTGTCCATTCTAGGAGGCAGGCATAGATATGCGCCTCGGCGAGCTTGCAGGATATATACAAGAGACTATGGAATCGTATGAAGTCGAAGTCGAAGGCAAAGTGCTACCTGGTAGGTCTCCACTTGATATTCCTTTGACATTGACCGACGACAGTTTATGACTAGTCAAACCCATTGAAAACCTTAGCGGTCATTCCATCAATCCGTACCAAATACATGGTGGCAAATCTGTGCTGCTCATCAAAAACGAGGATCAAACCAAGATGGAAGAGGGTGAATACTACGCCATCGAGACTTTCGGCTCAACTGGTCGCGGGCGTGTTATAGAGAGCGTTTGTGCTGCACTGTTTTTTCGCCTTGGTGATCTGACATCAGTTTTAGGGAGACTGTTCACACTATGCAAAGATCGTGGATGCACCTCGAGCACCACTGCGGTAAAGTGAACATTAAAGTGCTGGGCTTCGTATCACTTACTCGTTATACAAAGCTTGACGTCGGCAAAGTCTTTACTCAGGTCCATTACCAATAATTTTGGTACACTTCCATTCTGCCGCAGGTATCTTGATAGAGTTGGTGAAACCAAATACCTACTTGCGGTTAGTACACGCGACATTCTCCGAGGAAATACTGGCATTGATCGCTCACCGGTCTGGTAGCTGAACCACCTAGTCCAACAAGGGATAGTACAAGACTATCCCCCGCTTTGTGATGTCAGAGGAGCGATGACGGCACAATTTGTGGGTCAAATTTGTGTTTGCGATCCGGGCTGACCAAGATTATAAACAGGAGCATACGATATTATTACGGCCGACGGTGAAGGAAGTAGTCAGCCGAGGAGACGATTATTAAGCTGGACATAGTTCAAACGATTTATTCCGTCAGCTTTGTGGGTTGACACTGAAGTGAGTGCGAAGAATATAGTCTGGTAGTGAATGCGTTTTGTCCGAGGGCTGACACCATCACTTGACAAAGACCAAAATATACCCCGAAAAGGCAACGGTCTTAGTGCATCTTGTGAGGCCCCCTTTGTTCTGCATGTCCTCTTGAACCTGTCAACGGCCATCTTGACCACACTCCCGGCATTCTTTCACTCTAATCAGACATCGTGTTAGCATGCTGCAGGACTCACTGCAAATTTTCGGTGGTAGCATTGACTCTACGACTTCGAGAGCACCACAACGCACCTCAGTGATCACTCTTCTACGTGATTTCGACAGCCCCGGTATCTTCCCTCCCTCTTCGCGTTTAGATCGATCCCTCAGATCCCAACAACAAGACTCGTTCAAACTTTGGGACGCATGGAGGTTTCCCATCTTTGCCGTACACAAAGGTGCTTTCCCACTCTCTGGAAAGTGATACCTTCGGTATGCTCACCCTTCCGAAGCATCGTCCCTTGCTTGGGACATCCTCATTTATCATATCTGGGGCCCGCGCAGAAGAACATGGGGCATCGAGATGACGGTGATCAATAGTATGATGAGAGACGTTTCCAGGCATTCGTCATTAGCTGACGTTGTGGGTTGCTCGAGTTTTCTTTTACTTTCGCTAGACGACTGAAGCAAACTTCTCCCAGACCATGGTTCGGATGGTGATGGGTCTTGGAGGTTTGGTCCCTCTCCCTGCGGATGCCCTGGTTACCCCTGTTACTTTCCGCGTCCGTAAGCGGAATCTCCGTGGAATATTGGCAACTTTGGATGCAGAAGAAACTGGAACCCGTGAACTTTCGGGTGAATGGGTTGTTGGAAAGAAATTATGGCAGACCTTGCAATCAGACTACCGATCCCAGGTGTGCAAGGACAACGTTCAGGACTCTTCGAACGGTGTCCCATCTCCTTCTCGAAAAAGACACTCGAGAGTCATTCTTTACGTGCATGGCGGTGCGTCATTTTCGTGCTTAGAGAGTAATGTATTGATGACATGTTATAGGTGCCTACTACACTTCGAGTGCTGCTTCGCATAGAATGATAACGATACCGATGTCGAAATATACCGAGTCACGAATATTCGGTGCGTGATTTCAAGAGAGAATTAGATCTTGACCCAATTCTGCTAGCGATCGATTACCGCCTCGCCCCAGAAACCCGTTTTCCGGGTCCTTTGCATGACGTGGTCACCGCATATCTGCGCCTGACGGAAGATCTCAACGTTCCTCCAGAAAACATCGTATTGGCGGGTGACAGCGCAGGGGGCGGCTTATGTTTGGCGTTGCTACTCTATCTCCGAGACAACAATTATCCGCTTCCTGGAGGCGCCATCCTGTTTTCGCCCTGGGTTGGTGAGTGGCCAGCATACCACCATCTACACTCGTCAACGGTACTTTAGATCTTACCCTCAGTTGTCCTTCCTGGGACACCAACGCCGCGTATGATATAGTACCAGCTCCAGGGCCTACTGCACACCTTCACCCCGTTGTGATGTATCTCGGCGACGGCCTCGAGGAATACCTGACCCACCCATACGCCAGCCCATTATTTGGTAAATTCGATGGTCTGCCACCGTTGCTTATCCAATGTGGGGAGGCAGAAGTCTTGCGGGATGAAATCATGCTTGTGTCGCACAAGGCATCTCTTGCCGGTGTCCATGTTCAACATGAGACGTACGAGGATGGGGTGAGTGTCGACGTCTTGACGCACCCGTTGTTTTCACATGTTTCCTAGGTCCACGTATTCCAGGCGTTCCCGTTTCTTAGCTCTGCGCATGAAGCCTTTATTTCATGTCGCGAGTTTGTCTGTCACCAACTCCCAGAGTTGCAAGCCTCTACGCCCCAGATTCTTGACAATATCTGTGAAGCACGTCTTGATGTCGACATTGGCAGCGACAACGTGCGTGTGGTTCGTGGAGACGGTGTTGAGACCTCATCGGGTAGGCACGATATGGAGGTGCAAATGAACGAAAATCACCCCGACGATCAAGACCTCCCGAGCTGGACCACTCTATCGAATGTGACCTCCAATGCTAGTGACACGGATGCAGAGTCCAAGGTTGCTTCGATGGCGGCGTCCATGGAGTCGCACCCCAGTCTTCGCCGCATCAAGTCAGCGCTTTCTGTCATTGCTGCTGATATACCTCTCAGCAAGATGTCTGAGGGTGGCTTCCCTGGTGATCATCATCCCACACGTCCTACGTCACCGAGGATGCGTAAGACCAGTAGTCATACAGGAATCAACTCTTTTGTCGAACAGTGGACCTTGTCCTCAAAAAGCTGTAGCATAAGGCAGGCACAGGTAGCAACATCATAGAAAGTAACGGTACGGTAAGCATAAAAGTGGATGCAATGTCTTGTATGTATATTAGCTCGGTATACGGTTCGGTGGTATTTACCATCGTTCAACTTCGTCTTGTGAACGATCCATTGCTAGCACGGTCTTGCGAATTTCTAATTCCTCAATGACGTTCTGCAATGCCTTGCGCTCCCAGTTCCCGAAGATGAACCCCTCATACAGCATAGTTGTAGTAAACCATGCGATAAGCATAGTAAATATGGCCAGGATGGGGTTGGCCCACGGAAACGGAACCCAAGCGGACCCTGTTATGAGGCTTATCAACGACAATATACCAAGCGCGAAAAAGGTGAGTTCGCGGCGAGAGCGGTTCTGAGAGATGCGGTACGAAGTTTGAAGGGCACCAAGAACCTCGGATATCGTTGCTGTGCTCAATTCAGATGGGATATCAGCCCAAGGAGACTCGCTATCCTTGGGGACTACGCTTTCAGATTGAGCGTCTTGCCGAGCTTTAAGCGCGGTAACAGCAAGTGTCGCCTCGACCCCAAAGTGGTCGGAAAAAGAACATGTGTTTCCTGGGACAGGATCGGTAAAAATGACCTTGGAATCGCTGCACGTTAATTTGAAGGCGTCCGGGTTTTCTGAGATGCGGCTTGGTTGGCGGAAAAGGATGTAGTCCAGGCGCTTGCCTTGGAACGTCTGCGCCACTACGTCCCCAAGGGGTACAGATTCACGATAAGAGTTGAGCGGAGAGTCAGCAGTCACGCCATATCTTTCTATGCCATCAAAAGCAGATATCGTTTCCGTCGGTGGGGGAATATGAAGGTGTGAAGCTGCCCAGGAGTCGCTCAATCCAGCATGACTACGGACGATATTCATGGCGACGCTGCTCGGGATGCTGTTGAAGTCTCCGGTCTATGCACAGGTAAGCGAAATATCACTGCGGAACAGGCATCTCACAGCTATGACATAACGGCCGAGTTCTGCGGCCTCTCTTGTGAGCTTGGCAAACTCCCAAGCATTGACTAGACGGTGGGCTCGGTCACACTCTGGGCCATCATCACCGCCTCTGGCATGGAACTGGCAGAAAAATGATGAGCATCTTGATGTAGAATTGAGGTGCGTGGACCCACGTGGGTGTTGAATATTTGTACTTGCCCGAGTGTGGGGTGAAGAATGGTGACGCTTCCGGCAGCCTTGCCAACATACCAATCTCCACCAGTGACGTCCGTCGGTTCACCATTGAGAGAGTACGGTGTGATGGCGGTGCTAATGATGGGCCATTTTGTGAAAATGGCCAGCCCAGCGCCCAATGCACCGCTTGACGGACGAATGTCCTAAGCTTGAGAAGCGCATGACGGTCAAGAACACACCTGTGGAAGAGTTTTGCGTATGGCAATCTGTTGTAGACCTTGTCACGAATTTGGTTGTAATCTGCCTCTACCCAGATTTCCTGGAGGGCAATGATGTCGTAGTCGGACGAGGAGAACGCAGTAGCGATGGCTGCTATGCGCTCATGGCGATTTTTGGCGACGTACTTCAAGCCCCTGGAAGAAAGAGGTCAGGACACGAAACAAAGAAGGAGTCGGTGCAGACCAGCAATTGAGACTGGCGACACGAATGTGTGCCATGGTCAGGAGTAAGGGCTGTCTGCACTGCCACTTGGACAATGTCCACCGCGTTCACCCGCGACGAGTACGTCCAGGCCAGTTCGTCTCGGTCATTGTTGACGTTCGGATCAGCATAGACATATCGACGAGGGCTGCAGACCAGTTCACTCGCCTGTACTACTCCACCTACGACTCGCCCACCCGCGTAGACGACTTGCCCAAGTTCTACCGCGATACGTCGACGCTGACATGGAACGGCAGTCCGTGCCAGGGCGTAGACGGCGTCAAGAAACTCATCCAAGACATGCCTAGCACGAAGCATGAAGTCCAGTCTTATGATTGCCATCCCATTCCAGGTTCACCACTCCCACTTTGGCTTGACTCATATCTCATCGTTGCCCAGGCTCGCGACCCCCTTCCTTGCTGGTGACTGTCGCGGGGAATGTCACACACGGGAAGAGTTTAGACCATCCCGCGCCTAGTCGGTCGGTCGACGGACAACCAAGAGTGTTCTTCCAGACGTTCATGCTCGTTCCCGACCCAGCTGCGCCCGTTGCAGGAGTAGGGGAAGTAGCAAAGTACTATGTCGATGCCGACTCCATGAGATTCGTTGGATAATTATCGATGGTAAGCCCGACTCAATTTATCATTGAAAACTAGTCCCGTTAGTTCTGACTCTTCGTGCGACTGTATCGTCGAGTAGATGTCTGATGACTCGCAGCACCAATACATTATCCGAGTAGTATGTGATATCTGTACAAGCAACACAAAGCCATTGAATGGCTTGAGACACGTAGAAAGCAATCAACCGAACGTTTGGCTCTGATACTAGTCAACGAACGCTCCGTCTAAACAAAAATGAGGACTTACTGAGCGAGCACTCCGTTTGACTTTCGACAACCGCCATTCGTCTGGCTTTTCGTATTTGTTGTACAACGGCTCAATCTTCTCTTGCCTCTTCCGTTTACTGATTTTGTTAGCATCAGCTACCTTGAAGAACTGTGGTGCAACCTCCACAAGCCACTTGGGTTCAACCGTGGTCACGTTATGACAGTATTCGCGAGTTGTCAGCACCAATTCGTTGTAGATTAGCCATTCTGGGTTGCGGTTGAAGAGTGCCGAGGACGGATGAATGTAAACTGGTGTGCCCTCGACCAGCGTCTTATAACCTTCTTGAGGATCCTTCTTTGCAGCGTTCCGGAAGAATCCAGAGCAAATGGCTTTACGCACGCGGTTGTAATCCCTCCCGGAAGATAAGATGTCATGCTTGTACCTACTCGCCGTTAGCCCCAATGAGCGGCCGGACATAACAAGTCTCACCTATCCATGATTCCCACAAGTTGCTTGCGAATATCCTGTGCTCGTCTCATACTCCTGGCCTGGATGAAATTCTCATAGCACCACGGATTTGAGAAATTGGCTGCTTTCCATCCGTTGTATACCGTGAGCAACGTGAGGTGATCACCCTCTGGCTGATGGAATTTGGCTTTCTTCGAGTCCGCTTGGGCCTGTTTTTCTTTTGGTCTGTAGAAGACTGTCTGGACGGAGAGCATAGCGACAATCGAAAGGATTTCTTCCGAGCATCCCAGTTCCACAGAAGCGATCAGCATTTTCGCTAATGGTGGTTCCATAGGGAAGTCCGCCATCTTTCGTCCAAGACGGGTCAATAGTCCTTCGTCGTCCAGCGCAGAGAGAGCATACAGGGCCTCTAAAGCAGTGAGCATAGTTTGTGCTGGTGGGGGGTCCATAAAGTCGAAGCTAAGTAGATCGTTGATACCCATCGCCTTGAGAAGTAGTATAGTATGTGCCAGATTCGTTCGTTGGATATCAGGAATCGAGGTGGGTAACATTTCGTTACGGTATGCTGCTTCGGTGTATAGTCGGTAGCATTTCCCAGGACCGGTACGCCCAGCGCGCCCGGAACGTTGGCGCGCTTGGGCTTGCGAGATGGGCATGACTACCAATGAGTCCATACCCAGCCGAGGATCGTAAGCATTCTGCTTTGAGAAGCCTGGATCGATGACGTAGTATATGCCGGGTATCGTCAAAGATGTCTCTGCAACATTGGTCGCGATCACGACCTTGCGAGCACCAGGTGGGGTGGGCTCAAACACACGCGACTGGACTTCAGAAGGCAGGGCAGAATAGATGGGAAGTATGATGAGATCAGGAACTTTCGAGCCAAGTGCTTTCATCCGCTCAAAAAGAATTTCGCAAGCCGTGTCGATTTCCTCCTGCCCAGTGAGGAAAAGGAGGACGTCGCCAGGAGGCTCTGAGAGGTGAATCTGCATGACAGTAATAAGGGACGCGTCAAGATAATCACTCTCTGGCTCCTTCGTATACAAGATTTCGACCGGATATGTACGACCGGGGATAGTGAAGATGGGACAACCAAAAAAGTACTTTGAGAACTTTTCGGCATCCAGTGTCGCGGAGGTAACGATCAACTTGAGATCGGGGCGTTTCTTCACCGCTTCTGCAACGGGGTGAGTGACAAAAAGCAGAAAGGGCCTAGTGAAACTACTCACTCTTCAAGAGCCCGAATAAAACATCCGTAGCGATAGTACGTTCGTGAGCTTCGTCCAACATAATCACAGAGTACTGGCTACAAATAGGATCGATGATTGATTCTCGCTGTAGCATACCATCTGTCATGTACTTGATTTTCGTCTCTGGGCTGGTGCAATCCTCAAAACGGATGAGATAGCCGACCTCTTGACCGAGACGACAGCCGACTTCTTCTGCGACACGTTTTGCTACAGACATCGCTGCAACACGCCGCGGTTGCGTGCAGCCAATGCGACCTTTGTCAGCGTATCCGGATTCAGCAAGGTATTGGACCATTTGTGTCGTTTTTCCAGATCCAGTATCTCCAACGACAATGAGAACTTGATGCTGTAGTATGAATTAGCGACTGAACTAATTTTTAGAGCGGCGGCATTACATCACCAATAGCTTGAAGCAGCGGATCCCTGAGCTTGTAAATAGGTAAACTCTTTCGTTGGTCTTGGATGCTAAGTGCCGTGATTTCACCATATGTAGTTGCCTTATTAAATGTCGACTCTCGCCACTTTGGAACCTCTCCCGCCTTCTGATCTCTGAGATTGCCTCGGAGATCTTGCGCGAAGACTTTCTCAGAATCCTTTGCCATGGGATCCAGCCACGGAGCGTTGAAGTCACGAGCCTCCGAATCCGCGCGTTCATTGACCTCTTGTTGACGGAGCTCTCTTCGTTCTTTTGCCAGTGCCGCGCCGCCAATGGCTGCCCTGTTCAAGGAACCATCCGGAGCTTTGATAATCTTGACCGGGCTGAGGTCAAGGGTGCGCTTTGTCTGTCCAGCTAGGAAAGGTGGTTCTTCTTCCCGGATTTCAACATCGAGTTCTTCTTCCACCTCCGCACGCGTAACTGGGTTATTGAAGTCCTCATCCAAATCAGGATACTCGGAAGCATCTATGACGCCTGAAGATATGAGTTGCTTGATTTCCCAACGTTCAGGTGACGTGAGCCTTTTTGCGGACCGAACAGGATGCTCGTCCCGAGAACGCAAGGGCACAGCGTTTGCCCCAGAGGAGGCACGTGCAGCGCGTTGTCGCTCTTCCTCCATCTCTGCCTCAGATTTAATGCGGAGGTGGGGCGTGAGATCACGACCAGTGACTTGATCAACATCCTTCATGGAAAGACCTATACGAGTTCCCGCAACGCTCATGACTTTGACTTTGACTTGTTGCCCTCTGCTGAGTAAATCTGAGGCGGAATTTGCGCGAGCTCCTTGCTGAATGTTTGAGACGTGCACCATACCTATGACACGGTGAAAACGAGTAAAACACATAATTCGAGGAGTACATGCCTTCTACACGCCCAGCAACACCTTCTAGTTGTACAAAGGCACCGAAATCCCTCAAGCCAGAAATCCGGCCGTTATAAATCTTGAATAAGACAGGGCGCTCATCTAACGATACGCGCTCCCTCCCCCCATGCCTGTAATCTCTTCTCGATTCGTGTGGGCGACCTCTATCTGGACTACGACTCCGCGTACGGGACGGTGACCGAGACCGAGATCGACGCCTGCGTTGAGGTATGACGGCGCTATCCTCCCTCTTCTCATCCCGCGATTTTTTCTTCGCGGCACCCTCAAATTGAGCCATCATATCATCCACCTCCTTCATGAGTACGTCCTTGCTTATTTCTTGATCTGGGAGGGAAAGGCTAGGGAAGAGGCGCTTCTGCTTGTCCGTGTCTGTTTGAGAGTTGACATCGTCAGGAAAACCGGAAAAGATGTTGGCGAGTTCTTTCGACTTCTTTTTGTGCTTTGGGTGCAAGCTGAGAATAAGACGGTCGATATTTTCGATGGCAGAGTCGGGGAGGGCACCATTCAGCTTGCTCTTGAAGTCGTTGAGGGAAGACGAGGAGTCGTGAAGGTTAACGACATACTCTGCGAGTACTTTGTCATTGACCGCCAAATAGTTGAAGATCTCCTGGGTTATTCTGGCGACCAAGGAAAGTAACTCGAGGTTGTACAAGTCGTCTGTCATGTTGTGTTGCTGACGTAACAGTCCAAGTTGTTCTCTTGATGCCTCCACGCATCGTGAAATCTGGAAATGCTGGCAATGCATCAAAGAGCTCCCCAAAGCAAACATCAGAGGAAAAACCACTCTTTCCCCCGGGATCAAAGTACCCATTGAGTTTACTCCACGAAAGGTTTGTTATTCCCCACCCCGCACGCGCAGCCTCACTATGAGCCCCACGATGCATGTAGGTGTGTCACCTATGTGTGGAACATTTAACATCACCAACGCATGTTGGTTTCAGCTGCACGCATCGCGGGGGTAGCTGCACGTTCGGGTTTTGCCACCTATTCGATTCTTACGATGCTTGGGTTCAGGTGTCAGAAAAATGGTTGGGAAAAACCTGTCGTTGATACCGTAAGCATCCTCTTTTCTTTCCACCTCAGAACTCATACTGGACAAGTAGCGAAGGCACGGTGAAGGCTGGACATTTACTGTGTTATTAAGTCGGATCAATAAAAAGACATCTCAGAAAGAGAGCGTTCGATTCGAGTCCCACCCGCCGTACACGCGACCTACTGCTTTGGAGGCGCGCCATTGGGGCGCAACTTTTGCACTTTATCGTGTTTGTGGCCATTTACCTTCTACTCACAGCCTTGATATTTAATGATTGTTGCAACATCAGTTTTGCAATGGAATACAGCTTCACCGGGTCTTGCCTCCCGGACCACGTGAATATTGGTCGGAACTGGCTGCCCAACACAAAGCTGCACCGGACCATCAAAAATGGATGTATGATGCTGATCCGTTCGCTGCGCGGAAGGAAGTAGAAGAAAGACAGGTAAAAGCTGCTCAAATAAAAGAACAGAGAGCAAGTGGTCGTCAGGCGGACGTCCACAAATCTTCGGTTTCTCCTGAATTCCATCGAGCGCCAGAAGTGAAGATGTCAAGTACCCTACGCGATCTTGTGGAAGACACCGTGAAGAAGGGGAGAAATTCTCTCTTTTTCGATTTACAGGCTCTCATGTATCATTGTCTTGTAGGCCAGTATTTTTTATTCGTCGCACGAGATATCACCTTTGGTGCTCAAAAAAGATGACATCCCTGCACTGACTCAGCAACTTGGGCAGTTGGGGTTCCAGCTGACGCAGACTCAAAAGACCATATCCTATTTCTCTGTGCCTTCCCCTTTAGGCTCGCATCTGCTGGGTACCCTAGCGCCTCTGGAGGCTTGCATTGAGTACCTTCTCTTGCATATCGCGGAGACCGACCTACCCGAACGTTTTTTTTCTTCTAACAATTCCTCTAACCCATTCGTTGTCTCTGGTCACTCCGGAGCCGAGGACATCAAAAGGCGATGGAACGGTGATATCGCGATGAAGGAAGCGGGCTTCCCTGCCCATATTGTCAAAGAATGCACAGCTGACCCGGGTCTAGCTGAAGATTTGGCATCGCTCGTCTCCGCACTCTCTTCCAGACTCATAGGCAAGGATACGACAGAACTATTCAAAGCGAGCACGAACTTGGTGTCGTCTTGTCTTGAGATAAGAGACCGGACTGATGAGATAGAAGCACTCGGTGCTCATTTTGCTGACGCACGTCATGTTGTTATGCCGCTCTTCAGTGGCCCCGTGCAACTCCATGTTCTCTTCCCATTCGACACCCGTGAAGACAAGGCCTGCCTAGCTTTGTACGTAGGGTCACAATCAGTGCCACCATATATCCGACTGCATCTACTTGCGCAGTTGCTTTTTGCAACCGAACGAGATGATTTCGCTGGACCCGGTGAAGGTTTCTTAATTGCGGCCATGCACGTCCTCGAAGACCACTGGGCCCAGATCGACACGAACGGCCCACCTGATATATCGACAGTGATGGAGCATCTCATGCCACCCCTAACCCCGCCACAAATTCTGGATCCATCTTCTGATGGGCCAGACGACAATGGAGGAAAGCGAGTTATGCGTGGATATTCAAAATACATGTACGACGACCGATCCGATGAGCAGGTCAAGCGAGACTTTGAGAAGGTCTGCGAACGTAGGGTTTACACAGAGATGCTCGCTTCTCGTCAATGTCTTCCTGCATTCTCGGCAAAGGATCAGTTCTTAAACGTACTGTCCGAGCATAGAGTTGTTGTGGTCGTTGGGGAGACTGGTGAAGGCGATTTTAATCATTTATAATGGTTTTGGCTTACAGCGCTCCCAGGATGCGGTAAAACCACACAGTGTGCGTCATAGCCCGTCTAGCCCATAGACTCACAGTTTAAATGCCAAATAGTGCCCCAGTTTATACTGGATTCTCTCATTCAGAGTGGCCAAGGTTCAAAGGCGTCTATCGTCATCACTCAGCCACGAAGAATCTCAGCTCTATCTATAGCAGCACGTGTATCTGGAGAGCGTGCGGATGACGGGTCTGTTGGGTACGCCATCCGAGGCGAAGTTAAACAAGACAAACGAACCAAGCTGTTATACTGTACCACCGGGGTGCTGCTCAGGCGGCTTGGTTCTGGGGACCTGCTAGAGAACACAACACATGTCGTCGTTGATGAAGTACGCTTCCTTCAGTATAATTATGGAATGAGTTCAATCGATTGCCAGGTGCACGAGCGCTCTGTCGATGGTGACTTTCTTCTGCTGGAACTACGGGAAATTCTTTCGAGGCATAACACCCTCAAAGTAGTTCTCATGTCTGCGACCATCAACCACGAAATATTTGTGAAGTACTTCAATGATGCCCCCCTGCTCACTATCCCAGGCTTCACACACCCGGTCGAGGATAGGTGATCACCCCATAAAACGACTGTCCATCTCAATCTGAATCCTGTCAGGTACCTAGAAGACTTTATAGACTTGTTACCTTATACTCCCTCGGGATCCAAACGAGGTGCCAAGGGACAAAACAAGGAATACGAGGATACCCTCAGATCTCAAGGCGTTAGTGAACGTGGTATAACATCCGTTCGTAACATCTTGGCCACCGATCGCGTTGACTATCAGGTACGCAGACTCTTTCCGTTTGTGTCGCGTCTGACGCATTTTCCCAGATAATTTCCAGTCTCGTCAAATATATCATCTCCTCTACGGATACTCCGAGTGGCATCCTTATTTTCTTATCAGGTGTTCAGGAAATCCGCCAATGCATCGCCGCCATCTCGAGTGTTGTTACAGGAGTTGACGTCGATATTTATCCCCTCCATGCAAACCTTACGAGCGGAGAGCAACGCGCAGTCTTTAACGTATCCAAAAAATGGAAGATTATTGCTGCTACAAATGTCGCAGAGGCAAGTGTTTGCCAAAGCCTCTGGTCACCTACACCACTCATTGCATCCAGACATCCATCACTGTTAACGATGTAATCTATGTAATCGACGGAGGGAAGGTGAAAGAAATGAGCTACAACCCGAATTCTGGACTTTCTATTCTAGCAGAGCAATGGATAACCCGTGCAGCCGCAAGACAACGTAGAGGGAGAGCAGGCCGCACAAAGCCTGGTGTATGCTACAAATTGTATACGCGGAAGCAAGAGCAAAGCATGAGTGCTTTCCCTGTACCTGAAATCCTTCGTATTCCTTTGGAAAGTGTGTCGTTGACCGTGAAAGCTATGCGAGAAGACGAAGACGTCCAGGTAAGTTGTTGTATTCACCAATTTCTATGAAAACCTTACCCTGAATTTTACAGTACTTCCTAAAGAAAGCAATAGATCCACCCGACGTATCAACGATGAACAAGGCATGGTCAACCCTACAAGAGCTTGGAGCTGTAGACAAGGACAGCAGGCTCACTGCCCTAGGACGTTATATGGCAAGTCTGTTGCATGCAGTCACGTACCCGCCATCTTAGTCTCTTGTAGGCTGTGCTTCCATTGGACTTAAGGCTGGGCAAGGTTGCACCTGGATTTTTTGGTTGCGGACACACTGATCTTGATTGTTCAGATGCTGGTGCTTGGGTTGATTCTCAGGTGTTTAAACCCCGTTCTCACGATAGTGGCAAGTCTGTCTTCGAAGCCTTTGTTCGTCAGTCCTTTAGAAAAACGCGAAGCAGCCACTCAGTAAGATACTCATTCATGTCTTGATCTATACCTTCTCACGTACGGACTCTTAGGGCGAGGCTTCGATTCGACAGACACAATAGTGATCTTCTAACAGACGTTCACGCGTACGATGAATGTGTGCGACTCCGATCCGATGACGGGTCCCGAGGTACATGGCGGACCTTCTGTGAAGAAGTAAGTACGCCCTTGTCAATTAAGAGTGAAAACTGTAATTCTTGCAGAATTTCATCTCGACAGAGGCCATCCATGAGATCACGTCGCTCCGTCAAGATTTCTTTTCCTCGCTTGTGAACATAGGGCTCGCGGCCATCTCGTCTACACCCGATTCCCCCAACCTCAACGTCAATAGCTCCAATACAAATTTGATCAAAGCCGTTATCCTAGGGGGTCTGTGGCCACGCGTCGCACAAGTGCACCTTCCTTCGTCCGCAATCAAGTTTGACAAGGTGCAGGCTGGCACGGTACAGCGCGAGAATACGGCCAAGGAATACAAGATGTACGACTTGAAGCATGGGCGAGTATTCTTGCACCCGACGTCCGTCCTGTTTGGCGAATCGACGTGGAAATCGCCGTTTTTGGCTTATTTCCAGATGCAACAGACGACCAAGGTCTTCGTGAGGGGTGCAACCAAGGTATGGTCACCCGGGTATCAATGTGTTTGGTCACGATCGATCTTTCTTGTTAGGTACCCATGTATGCGCTTTTACTTTTTGGTGGGCCCGTATCAGTGAATCACGTCGGCGGTGGATTGACTGTCGGGGACGGAGACGGCGCCGTCAAGTTGAGGGCTTGGCCACGGATCGGAGTGCTTGTCAATCAGCTGCGGTGAGTTGAACTACTTGAAGATACACTGGACTCGCCCTGACGTGGAATTGGAAGACGGCTTCTGGAGGCTCAGCTGCAGTCGTGCATCGAAGAAGGTCTTATGCTCGGATCCAAGGAAAACTCATTGGTTCTGAATGCCATCAGAGCACTATTGGAACACGATGGATTGACTGGGTGTTGAGGGATATATTGATGGAATACAAATCTAGATAGTGTACAGGGGAATCATCAACCATATCCTTTTAGTCTGCCAGGGCGGAAAATAAATGCATAAGTTACAGTGACAAATAGGCAGGTTTTCACCCGCGGTCCATAATCTACGTGAAAGGGCATGACAATTCGATACGACATTGGTCTGTTCACACGTGATGGGATGATGTCAAGCGTTGAACGCGCTGCTGCTGTAGCAACAAAAGTTTTTCGTCGAGTTCATTGATGAATTTGTGAGAGGATGATCGAGTTGATGACATTGTCGTTTCCTCGAAAAGAGAAGTTGTGCGTTTCCAACTGGTCCCAGGGGTAGAAGATGTTTGCGGAGGATCGTCCAGAAAGTGTTGAGAGAGACTGAAGTCGGGGACAGGCATCGGGGCATTCCACGGAGGACCGTAGGGCTGCGTACGTGCTACGGGTTTTCGGCGGAGTTTAGCGTTGATGGATTTGACAAGCAGTTTAGGCGGGGCAGTCGAAGAAGGTGTGGATTTGAACATGGACTTGAATTTACTGGCAAGCGTGCGCCGGGCTATGCGTGCCTGTCAGGGCAAGGGGCAAAACACACGAAAGAACCAACCAGTATGCGGTGGCAACGGGGATGTAATGCCAGATGATGATGTATCAGGAGAGCTGAGAGTACCTGTACAAGAGTCGAAGAGAGGATAAGGTGAAGAGAGCAGGACATACTGGATGAAGACAGGGCTCTTGACCTGAAGTACTTGCCGAATGGATTTATGGATCTGGTGCGCTGCGGCAGAGGGGATGTGGATGGGGGCGAAGAAAGGCCATTATCGATGTGAAGCAAGGTGGACGTGAACGAGGTTTTCCGTCTGGAGAAAGACAAGCGAAGGGGGGAAACACGCGCTGGGGGCTTTGGGGGAGCAGGTGGGGGAGGGGGGCGACGTGCTCGGAGCCGAGGAGGCGCAGAGGACCTGCGCTTGTGGAGGGAGGCGTCGGATTCGAAGGATACATGGCGGGGCTGGGGGGGACGGGGACGGGTGATTCTGCGGAAGGCAACGAGGAGGACTATGGCGAGGGAGAGGAGGGCGATCGAGAGCATCGGGGGAAGAACATGACATGAGAAGCGCCGATCGAGACAGGAGTACAATTAAAGTCGAACGACATCGAACCACTCGTCATTTTTTTTCAAACCCCGCGGCATCCGGCTCGTCATGTCCGATGGTGACGAGTTCGACAACTACGACTTTTCCGAATTCACCGAACAAGATCTCCTCGAAATCGACGCGCACGTGGCCCGTGCGCACCCACATCCGGGACTACAAATAGCCGTGCAACAAGACAGCCCGTACAACAAATTTCTCTCATGGAAAAAACATTTCGGGGTCACCGAGATCGTTTCCCCTGTCTGGTATGCACTATCCTTTCTTCCCCCGCCATTTCATGAATCCCATCCAGGTGTGAAGTACAGTACGAGTATAGTCTCTATGGAAAACGCAACAAACCCATTCACCTCCGTCCTTCCTCTTTCTCCTCAAAGAGCGGAAAGCAAATACACGTACAGCAACAGGTCGCCCACGCAAATGACCGCAGACTCAGGCGTGGCAAGGCATGCTCCTATCCAACCCAATCTATACCCACCTCTCATCCCGTTATGCAGTCTGTTCATAAGGCTTTGGAAGAGGAGTTGCGTCCTACCAAAGTCGTCGTCCGTGTCACCTCCCCGGAGGAACGTTTCGGTCTTCGGTCGGTCGCTTGGTGCTGCATATTTTCCTATCTTACCCCCTACAGCCTTGTGCAGCTCATCGATGGCTTCACACAACTCATGTCTAATGGTATTACGGTACCTATTTCTCTCTGCTGACTGTCGTGCTCTCACGTTCTACCAGAGGGAGTTGCCTGTTTTCATAATCACGCACGGTCAAGTCGTTTTTGGCGTCATAGTAGCTCTTTTTCATTCTTTCCCCTTCTGTTTCTAATCCATCTCCAAGGATGAAGTGCGCTGCTTGCTATCCGAAGTAGTCCGAGATCAAGTTACTGAATCGGAACCTCCCAGCACGTCTTGTAGTTCCCCACCTCACAAGAAGCAGCGTTTAATGCCATCCTCTCTCGCACGGCGAATCGCCTCCTCCGACGCAACCAATGGCTCGCCTCGCGTTGCATCGACGAGCATTCCCGGTGGCCCTTTTGAGCTGTATATTATTGATTACAAGACACGTCGCTCCACGAACATCCCTGTGGAAGAGGATTGCCTCTCTCCACGGCTTCAGCTCATGATGTATCATCGTATGCTCTGCTCTCTTCTCAAACCCGAGGCATTTGATTTCAATCTCTTGTGGACCCGGCTGGACCTTAATCCCATAAAACCCCTTTCGGCACAATTCGTAGAAGACATCGCATGGGAGCAACGACAAGTGGATTCTGCAGGCTCCACTGTACATCTCAATCGCTTGGTTTCAGAGTGGGTAACTACGGTCCAACGAAAACGCCCTGAAATCCTTGGTATCAGCCAACAGCTTCAGCTTGTTTATCGACGCCTAGAACTTTCAGGGAGGCGCGAAGAGAAAAAAGCTGTTGAAGCAGCAGACATAGAAGATCCCCTTGAGGCTCTCTTGCTTCGAGAGGAACTAGATCTTGCCCACGCCATTGAACAGAGCCTTGGCGAGTTGGGCCACCAAGAAAGTGGCCAGGTTGCTCATAGCGTTGCACAAAATATCATGCAAGTTGGACCTACGTCCATAGGCCGCACGTCTGCCGTCTGGAAGGACCTAGTTTCTCCAGGCTCCGAACAAGACGGCCTTACGGTGGCTTGGGCAATTCAGCATTCGCTACTGGCGTGTGCACACGAGGCATCAGCTGAGGCGCCAGCGAAGCAAGCAGAGCGTGGTGGGGACCGACCTCTGAAAGTGCTGGGCTCGACATTGATACTCACACAATTCAGGCCTTGAACTTGACGAAACAAAACCAGAAGCACTGTCTGAGGACCAAGAAGGGACATCCTCCGTTGTCGGTACGAGGGAGTTCAATATGGACGACTCTGAACTTGACGCATGCATCGCTGATGTCCTTCAATGGTGGTTTGGTAATCGACCCCCCAGAGGAGTAAATGTCGGTCAAACAAATCGGTGCTTGTGAGTCTTCGCCTGGTCGCACCTTATATACCTGACAACGCTTTAGTACATGCGAATTTCAAGATTCGTGCGAGTGGAGGGAGAAGAAAGCTAGAGAAGCGAGGACACTCGCCACAGAACGGAGGGCACGACAGAGTAGCGTTGATGCCACTAACAGTATTTGGCCAACGGAAGCAACTTAATTTAGGAAAATGTATGACGTAATGGTGGATACTCGTCACCATACGTAACGAACACTGCTAATAATACGACATGATCATGGACGGCTGGGTCGACTATCTCCATCTCGGATTCCTTGGAGAACACATTCTCTTTCGTTCGTTGCGCTTGCAATCTCTCTGGTCATTCGTCTTGAGTAGTATCGTGATAACCATAATATGTCTTCTTGAGAGGTACTACTTTTCTGTTGCCAACTACCATCCACTCACCACCGTGCCCTGCAGGTTTCTGACCACCGTCCTGAACAAAAACATACGTCCGTATAGGGTACGGCAATCGCGTCTCGCTACCGCAGCCTGGAGAAGCTTTCTTTACGGGCTTGTCACTTTCTTGAGACTGTACACCTTTCTCCTGTGGTCCGCATCGAGATTGACGCCGAGTGCGCAGATTATATATGCTTGTGGCCATGTCGAATCAGCTAGGGTGCGTGTTCCCACCACCATGTGAAACCAGACCATGACCACGCTACCCAGAGCGATCGCTGTCGTCGTAAGCCGGTGCCACCATCAAACCGTTCCAAGGGGCGGTGTAACCTAGTTTGTTTTTCAGGTGACGGCGCTGTCTGCAGGGCAGTTTGTTATCGAATACGTTGAACACCAGGAACCAAACTTTGAGAGACAGTACGTGCACGATCTGTCGGCCCACGCTCACGACGAACGCTCTTCGCAGGGTAGAGGAGCCCCTTCTCGGCTCCCCGTTTAGAAGACGTCGCGTTGCCAAACGTCGCACAAAGTCAAAGCCAGACGACATAGTCATCCATCCACGCGAATCAAACCTGGCTCGTGCAGACGCCGTCGCTTACGAGCTCGGTATTGCCGGTGATACCGAGTTGGTTCAGGGAAATAGAGCCGATGGGAAATCATGGGAGCTCGGTAGAGGAAGAGACATTGCGCGAGAAACATTTGGTGATTCGCACCGCCGACTCGACTCGGAGACCAGCGTTTTTGATGTTGAAGATGACGATGGTGATAGCACCGGGTGATAGTTGTACCGCTACTCTATGAACAGTTTGCCGCAGGTTCGCGTAATCGACTCCTAAAGCAACTTTCAACATGGACACCATCCAGCAAGACGCCGATATTATCCTTCGCTCATCAGACGGGCAAATATTCCGCTGTTGGAAGGCCCTACTTTCCATGTCTTCCCCAGTTTTCAAAGATATGTTCACGCTACCTCAGGCCGACGGTCACAATGATGAACTTGCCACCGTCGACTTGGCCGAGGATGGCCACACAGTCGATCTCATTGTGGTTGTGTCCCATCCA
>JBBPUC010000010.1:52942-157757 GCA_038094375.1 Tubosaeta aff. heterosetosa
AGACATTTTTATCTTTCGTAGAGGTCTTCGCAGAAACAATCGACAATCGAGTTGCTGAGGTGTGTTCCATCTCCCGTGTATGCTAGCTTTTGAGGGACAACCTTCCTGTAGGTGGAGATCAATCCTGGAGTTTAAGTAAATTGTCACCGTGAACTTCACAAGGTCCATTCAATCTATCCCGCTTGTAAATGGACAAAACATGGTAGTTGAAGTAGGAATACACAGTCTTACAACGTTCAACCGTCCCGACTGACGCCTCCGCCAACGAGACCAGCTCGCTTCGTGGTATACCCCCGTCTTGGAACAGGACTGCGAGAAGCCTCTTCTGACTTTCTTTGCCACTGATCAATGAGTTTGCCAACACCCTGATAGGGTTTTTCAGGAGATGGAGAGCGTGGCTCCTCCTCAGCCGGTGCAACCCCATTTGCAGCAGGAGTCGTAGAGGGTAGGCCATCGATACCACTTCCTTGGGAAGAGGGCTGTGATAACAGTTTGCTAGATGAGCTCGTGGGCAGCCCTGAAACTGAATTCTGAGTTCTAGACGCGTCCACCCACTTGTCTGTTGGCCCTGTATGATCACGCCTTGGGTTGATTGGCAATTGACGTTTATCCGTCTCAATGGTAGATGAATGATCGTCGAATGGAGCAGCGACTCGCGAAGGGGAGAGTCTGGAAGACATGGGGGAATGCGGGGGTTGTTGCAGCCCACGACCTGTCGTCGGTACTCCTGGCGCCATAGGTGATTTTGGGGCTGGTAGGGATGCAACTTTTCCAATGGCTTCGTATCTTTGCACCATGTCAGTGATCGACGGTCGACGAGACCCTGCCGTACGAGGTCCGTCTTGGGGAACTGACAAGGAGGGAGGCATTACAGGCACGTCCGACTTGCCCTCAGAGGTGGATTTTGACATCGGGAACGCCAGTAGCGATTGCGGACGACCTCGAGAGACCACTATTGGCGTACTGGAAGCCGCGCTCACAGCCGACATCTGTTTTACGTGGGAGCTGGGAGAGCGTCGATTCGGTGACTTGGTAGGCGATCGTGGTATCTCGATTGCCCCCGAGTTTGTGGCTTGCAGATGTTGGGGTGAGGATGTGTTCAGCTTTGTGGGGAAAGAAATAATGCTGGGTCGGCTCTTGTGTGGCTTCGTTACAGGATCAGGAGGGGGGTCGGTAGATGAGGTGGGGATTACGTCCTTCCGTCTCTCTCTTGTCTGAACCACACCACCACCCCACAAGTCAACCAAGTCATGCACGGAACTCTGCCTTCCTTTACGCCTCGGACCGGAGGACTTCTCAGCCGCGTTAGAGGTCCTAAATCCGACAGCATCCTCGGGACTTTCTTCGTCACTCGAAGACATTCTCCCCTCCCGCGAGGAATCCAACATTGGCCGTGCCTTCCGGTTATCCGAAGAGGAAGACCCTTCAACAGAAAGACGCCGAGCAGCCGATCCCGTGGGGTAGTCTCGATTGGCATTCAAGGAACGCCTTGATGGCACATGCGTCACTCGGCTTGAAGTCACGGGATTTTTATTACTCGAGCTGAGGCTCGCGCGTCGCTTACGCTCCACGGATCCTGAACCCCGTGAAATTCTCCCAGCGGGTGAAGGGGATGTTGATGTCCGAGCGACACGACCAGGGGATTGCTGGCCGGTTATAGCTTCTTGTGGTGATTGTATATGGACATTATTTTCTTCGACGAATGAAGAACGCTTGTGTGTGAACTCGCGCAACACGGGTGTCTCTTGAAGATTCGCATCGGGGGCTCCACGATCCTTTCCTGCTGACACATGGGCGTCCATATCTCCAGTCAGCAGGTCTCTGTGTTCGCGAGTCTTCTGCAGCGCCGAAAAAGTAGCGGATGAGCCAGTTGTCAAATCAACCAGATCTTGGGTCTCTAGGGGTTTGGCGGAAATGCTGGCTACCTGTTTCACAATCGATGACCGTGATGGTGGACGACGTTTCGCTAAAGAGATGCCTTCGCCAGTCTCTAAAGCTGCTGGGGGCCGTGAGGTTTCTCCTGCCTCGCGAACCGCGGTGACCTGTTCGGAACGAAGACCGTCTTGGGCGAGTGTAGCAGGTACAACTGAACGCCTGGGTTGTGGACGAAAGGGTATTGAAGAAGTTGAGGGGATTGACAAATCAATGATGTTCTCATTCCCAAGATTTGCTTCTGGCGGCGTACTATAACGAGTGGGTTTCTGTGGATAAGCCATGGTGGCATCTAACTCTTCTAGGGATGGGAACCGTGTCTCTGCAGATAAATCACCAGTCTGAGGAAACGCTGGGGTTGTCGAGGAGACTGAGCTTGGCAAGGTTTGAACAACGGGACTAGCTCTCCATGACGAATTCATGTGCTGGAGTGATGGACGGGGCGAAGGTGTGTGCTTTGTGCCGGCAGTGGTACTCTTTGGCTTTGTCGCCGTCAACGAGGGGCCATATGGGACCGTAGAACGGTTGTAGGCATTCACCGACGCGAGCCCAGTCCTCAACTTGCGTGCTTCACCCAGAGTTGGTGCGGGATGTGTAGACGATGTAAGGCCCAGGCCTTCAAAAGCATCCTTTCCCTTAGTAATGACGAGCTTTGTGGTCCGAGATCCTTCTAGAGGCGCGATTTTCGACGGAGTCGCTTTGTCAACTGAGATGGGAGTCGTAGCAGGGCCACCCCTGTTACCATCATATGCACCCCATAGGCTATCCGCGAAGCTGTCGCCAAAGGTATGTAACCGCAAGTCGTTAGCTATCTTGGATTCGGCGCTCCGAGTAGCATCCACGTCAAGCGGCCGTGGGCCGTTCTTTGGCTTCCACGCAGACATTGCACTGGTAGAACCAGGAGCCTTGGCATCTTGCTCACTTGGTGCACTGCTCTTCATGACCCTCCACGCATTGTCTTCTTCCATGCTAAAGTGGTCGCTAAGCAAATCGACTTTGGAGGGCTTCACGATTTCCGGCTGTGTTTTTAGCGGACTGGGGGGTTTCGACACATCTGATACAACAGGCTGAGAGGAAGACGGACGTCCACGCCGCATAGGGGCAATAGCTTCTAGGACCTTGTCTCTTGCTTGGACACCCGTGTTTTTCGCTGGTGATGGCCGCTGCGGGGTGGCGGTGGATGATGGGCGGTACGATACTAGGCCATGCAGCTGGGTAGCGGATTGGGAGTGATGAACTCGGGGAGAAAGAGGTTGCTGTGGTGCGATATGGTAGGTGAAGCGTGACTTGGTACCGCGCATACGATGAACTTGGGCTAGAAGCTCAAACGCGGATGGACGCTGTGCCCCGTGCTCACGAAGCATCGACACTAGGAGAAATAAGTCGAGGTAAGACACTTGAACGAACCAACGTACTGATTAGGCCAATCATCTGTGGGGAGTATACCGGATATGGTGGAATTCGATACTGAACATTCAGGATGGCCAAAGGACCGTGTTCCTCAAACGGAGTCGTGTAGTAGCAGAGTTTGTAGAGTAATACCCCCAAAGCCCAGACATCCGATTTCTCATCAATAGGACGGCGTAGATGTGGATCGATCATCTCAGGAGGCCTATACTGAAGCGTTGTATGGCGATTAAGATCTGCCTCAAGTGCCCTAATCTCCTGTGTTGTGGATGGAGGCCGAGGTGCAACTGGGGTCGCTGATCCAAAATCGCACAACTTGAAGGAAGTACCCGACGATTGGAGGATGTTTTCTACTTTGAGGTCGCGGTGTAATAGAGCCGGTCGCAAATTGTGCATGGCCGCCACTCCTTCAAGAACATCAACAAAGATCTGGAGGATCTCTGCCTCTGTGAGACGTTCCCTAAGGCGCCGGTTCATCATGTCGATAATCCCTCCGCCTAGATGGATTAAAGTCAGAGTTCTAGAGGTGAAAACAGATACTAGATACCTGGACAGTATTCCATCAGAATGAAAACTTCATACTGGCCGTTGGACATTCTATGCCATGCGGCATCAATGAGGTGGACGATGTTGGGGTGCCCTTTCAAGATCCTCTGGTATCAAAATGTGAAACGACAACATGTGGTCGGTAATCATACGGCGCACCATGATATCGACTTCTTTCTTAACCTCGGTGAGCAACGCCTCGTTCGGAACGGCAATCCGCTTGAGGACATGGTGGGTCGTGTTATACACGGGCGTCGCGGTCCTCACGAGATAGACGTAGGAAAAGCCACCTAAGAAGGCGTTCAGACATTGAACAGCAATGTGAGTTTGGCGAGGAACCTTGGCTGAGATACCTATCCACTTGGACAGTGTATTTATTCACAGAAATTGTCTGCCCCGGAAGCAACGTGTCCTTGGGTTCAACGGGGTAGGCCTGCTGCATGGTGATGGTCGGGTGCAGACAGGGCTAACCGGCTGGGCAGACAAATTGATGCGGCTTTTGGTGACTGTAAAGTGTGAAGAGGTCACGTGCGACATGTTACCTGAGATCACCGCGAGTATACAGTCGTTGGCCCAAGATAGTCTGTAGTTCACAGGACATCCTGCGTGATGACAGATCCACACTGCGCATTGAATATAACTTGCCCCCACACGTCTTCAAGATAACCCCACATGTCAGACATTTCGAGGCTTTCTGCTGAAGTCCCCTTCTCCCGCCCTGCGACCCCAGCGCTTCATCCCTTTAGGATCGGGTGGTACGGCCTGGGTAACATGGGATACTTTATGGCTCGGAATATCGCCACGTCCCATCGATCGCAATCTCACACAAACCCCGTCCTGTTGTATAACCGCACCTTGTCCAAGGCGCAGAAGCTTGCGGACCAGGTCGGCTCGTCCGTCGCCGCGGTCGCTTCAAGTCCTGCTCAATTGGTTACTGAATGTGATGTCATCTTTACCAATCTCGCCAATGACACTGCTGTGGAGAGCGTATACAACGAGTTTGCAAAGGCGCTCCTGGTATGCTTGTTCTCCTTCCTTTGTGACTTCAAGCAATATTTCATTCCGACCAGGAAACACCGCCCACGAAATCAAAGATTTTCGTAGATACCAGCACTGTGAGCCTATCCCATATCTTCACCCTAGCTGGCTGACGAGTGAAAGATTTACCCTGCGCTCGCCGGCAAGTTTTCACAGTCCATGTCTGAGCGATTGTTCATATCAACATCTCAGGGAACATCGATAAACTCATCTCCGGTTTCGAACAATGCAGATTCATAACATCCCCCGTTTTCGGACGTCCCGGTGTGGCGGACGCCGGGAAACTTATCATCACAATGAGTGGTGACTACCGATCGAAGAAAGAGGCTGCATATCTCTTGGTCCCTGGGGTGGGCAGAAAGGTCATTGACCTTGGGGGAAACGTCGAAAAGGGTAGGTAGTCGTGGTATTTCAGTGCCCAGACGTCCTTACCCTCGTCCTTTAGCCCCCACTCTCAAACTGATCGGCAACGGCTTGATCTTGAGCACGCTCGAGCTGCTTGGTGAAACACTGACCCTTGGTGAGAAATCGGGAATCGGAGCCAACACTGTCTGCGGCCTCATAAAAGGTATGGCATGTTTATTAGTAGTTTGGATACGCTGTCTGATCGAATGGCACAGATCTAATGCCTGCCCCCATGTAAGCATTGGATTCCGTTGAGACATGACCGACTTGGCTTAGAGCGCTAGTTTGCTCGCGTACTGTGAGCTCATGGTGAATGATCGCTTCGACGGCTCTGAAGGCTTTGCCCTCGATGGAGGAATCAAAGACTCCATGTGAACGGTGTTGCTTGACTATACCGTATGTGCGGCTCTGACCATCACTACTGCACAGGCACGTCCGTCGCCTTAGTGCTGAGCTTGGATGCCCAATGCCTGCATTGGATGTAGCTCACCAACATTTGATCACTGCACGGTCCATCCACGAACAGCAGAAATTGGCGGGTACCCACAAGTGGGATGTACTTGACCTGAGTGCGTTGATCGCAGGTAACCGAACGTCTGCGGGGATGAATCCGTTTGACTGCAACAACGTGCGCCATTTCCTTTCAAGCCAGTTGTGCGCGAGGATTGATCACCATTTCTAGCCCAAGCATGTTGTCCCAGATAACTAAGCCATGTACATAAGGTTAGGGTTAGAACAAATAATAAGCCATAAAAAAAAGAATGGTCTGCCCAGCCAGAGTGGCCATGGCAGAACAGGAAAATATTGAGACAGTGCATGAGCCGAAGCCCATACAAGCCGCAGTTACCCTCTGTAAGGACAGGGTCGCCGTGCTATGAAGGGTCCCTACCACCCGCACACCCAGGTACATGAAGGGGCATGCGCCATCAAGGTAAGTATGAGGAAAGTCACTGTGCGGCACTGGCTTATATATGTCGCGGAACTGCGCACGGACCATGCTTTCCTATTTTAGTTTTTGGGTCAGAGCGCTCTTCTGTACTCTATGAACGCCTCGAGGCTATCTCGTACTTCTTCTCCTCTTAGCCTCAAGTCTCGTTCCTTCCGCCGGTCAATCGCTCGCACAGCCCTTTTTACCCCATCGACACTTTCAGCGAGGCGCTCGAGAAGCCTGCCATTCTTAAAGTTGATGTCGTACGATAACCCCTCGTCCGAATAAATATCAATCAGGCCAGAAACCGCTTGAAGGACCGCTTCAGTGCCTTTGGTTGATGGTGTGCTCGCAGTAGGTAAGATGGAGATGAGATAGTCAGAGATCACCTATGTGCCACATGAATAGGACTATCTGACACACTGAACCACGAACGTACTCGGTTCGCCTCTACGGAGCCTGGGTGTTGTGCCAAGCATTCCAATGTCCCAATGCATTTTACTTGTACCGGGACGTCCGTACTTGACTCACAAATATTCATCAGAATCTGTGCCTGCTGATCAACCGGGGCCTATGTGACAGTTGAGATCGGGCAGATAAGCTGAACTGGTCGCTCACCAGTTTGCCTTTCCAGATGTTCCCGATACCCCAAAGGACACCAACCGCAATTTCCCAAATTTCTCGCTTGCTCGCCTGTCCCGGACCGATGTCGAGTCCAACTTTGGATAGCGCTGCCCATACCGCGGACCAAACGTTACACCCAGCACTCTCATCTGCGGCGAGCTCCACGCTCGGAGAAGCAGAAAGCGAAAGGAATATATTATTTAGACATTCGAATGCGCTCACATGGATGGCGCTGAGTGCAGAAGTTGTCGGAGGATGGTTTGATGGACTAGACGGAGGCGGGAAGGAGAGTAATGTTGGTCGAACCAAAGTCAGAAGAGGCTCTACGAGCTCAGGAAGGCAAATCGTGGACGATATCTTTGCAGGTTCATGCGAATGCGTGTTTTCGTCCAATACCAAGCTATCCGACATGTCACCCCCCATCTCCACGTCCTCGTCTGAAAAGATGATTAAGTGCTGGACCAAAATCGAAGGCCCCTACCTTTTAGATCTTCTTCATTTTCATCCGTCGAGACACTCAAAACAGGATCCGGCAGAGTTGCGCACACTTCTGTCAAGATCTCAAGCGCGAGACGCACTGTCCTGAGTTTGTTTTCTAAACATTCTAATTCTACCTCAGTCTGCGTCTTGTGATCCGATTTTGGTGTATTTTTTAATGATAGTTTTTCAATAGGTGGCGGATCGTTTGCCTTGGAGGAAATTCAAACCTGATCAAGTGCCTCACAACACAACTCACTTGTTGGGTTACAAGCTCTTGAACACGTTGTGTCACTTCATCCAAGGACGTCAAAGAAATAACAGGTCGAAGACAAGGGAGCAAAAGGTCTTTACTGATGTAAAGAGTGGAGGCGGCGCTAGGTGATGGCAGTGGTGACACATTGCTCATGATGCCTGCTCACGTGTTGGATTATGATAGCCTGCAGATGAGGGCATAGAATCTCACCGCAGCACAAGACTTTTAGAGTCTCCAGACGATCTCCAAACAGATCTTTTGATTTTCGTTCAGGGCCGTGGTCGCGGATGATGTTGAGGAGACATGAGCTGTAGCCAGTATTAGAGCGGACCTCGTCGACTGCTGTTTGATTATCGTCGGTGAGCACATATAGACTCTGAGCTTTGAGCGCTAATCAGCCTGGCAGAGGGACGAGAGCTCAGTGAAAGCACCACCTGCTGCAACTACGGTGGAGCTGGGTAACTTGTCACGAGAGGACAGGAACGACATCAAGAACGGGACAAGGTTGATCTGGTTGATGGCACTGAGAGCCTTGTTCGAGGTCTCCCTGAACATCCTGAGACAGGTGCGACGGATTCGCAAACATAAAAGCGCTCACGACAGGCACCACAAAATAGTGATGACGTTCTCAGCAAACTCGTAGATCACCTTTTTCGCATTTTCTGGGGCATTTCTGGGGGATTCAAGAGACTGAGCAAGCACGGCGCATATCTTACCAAAAAAAATGGGGCATCGGATGAGGCGGAGATCTCGAATGATGGAAAATACATACCTTTGGTACAAACGTCTTCAGCGGGGCAAGGATATTTTTATTATACATCTCAGCACAAATGTCATATCCTCCATCGACACACAGATTTCTAATGCGCAAACGGTCAAAGATCGCCTAAAGAAAGCGGAACTTGCAAACCGTAGAGCGCCAGCGGCCTCGATCCACACTTCCTCTTCACTATCCGACAGACGTGTGATCAGGGCACCCACTATATTTTTGCCTTGTAGCAGCCTCCGGGTAGATGGATCGTTTTGTATGAGATTGGACACCGCGACACAAGCCCATTTACGCTCAGATCCATCAGGGCTCTCCATCTATACCGTGTTATTGAAGGGGGAAGAAAATTTTGTATCACAAGACATACTTTTTGGATGATCGGCAAGATGGCCTCTTTCTTTGTAGAGGCGGACTCAGCAGACACCAGGCCTTGAGGCAGATGCGAATCTGGAACCCTCATTGGGTTATGCCTACGCATCGTCCGTTTCTTTTGAGACTTGCCCATGACTGTGCTGGTAAAGACGAGTCCGACTCCCAAGAGACTTGGTCTCAGCGCATCATGTGACTTAATGAACCAGCAAAGTGCGAAATCCCCGCAAGAACATTAGTGGTGTGTAATATTGGTAGTATACATGAGTGCACAAGTCCGTTGAAATTGTCCCAACCTCATGGTCGATATTGAGGGAGTATACTAATCCTGGTGGAAGACCCTCGAATAGGAGGAAGCGAAGTGCGGGATGTAAAAGATGATGATGATGATATAGATGAATCGGCTGCCTGGGCGGGAGTAAAACTCTGATCCGCCGAGGCAGAAACCTCGGGAATATAAGATGAAGCCGCCTCCCAATCTTGAAACAAGTCGTCTTCATCCTCCAAGGGTGGTGCCGAGGGCTCCAAACTGGGGTAATCGATGGGAGGTGCGCTTGGCGAGGCTCTAAACAAAGATCCTGACGGCCCGGGATTGCAAGAAACAAGGATGTCACCAGCCTTTCCAAAACAAAGAGGGTGGTCGTCCAGGTACCCAAAAGAAATCTCGGCTTCGGGAGGGGGAGGAAAGGAGGGAGGAAAACCAAAATCGCGAGAGGCTATGTCGCTCAAGTCGATGCCCAGCTCCTCGTCGTCTTCCACCTGGTGCCATTCCGGTGCAGAAACGGATTGCACCGTATTCTGGTTCGCTCCATCTGGTGGAGAACTTGCCAAGTCTCGAATACGGGCAAGGTATGCCTTGTCATCGATAGCCACATGTCCATCGCTGCAAGGAATATAGGGAAGTGGTTCGTCGTCTACGAAAGATGGATTACTGGGTTGGGTAGAACGCGGACGATCGAGCGGAGGTGCGGGACTTGAGCCAGACACGGCGGCAGTAGAGGGTAAACAAGATCCAAACGACGCGCCATACGTAGGTGGCGACGGAGGTTGAGGGGGTTCGTGACTAGTAGAGCTGTCGTTGGGACACAACGCAGCCTCTGGCGGCGATGCGACTGGCTCATCACCTGAGAACGAACTCTGGTGAGACGGAGACGAGACATCGACAGATACTTGCGAGTTATTGAAGGTCGGAGATGGCGGTTGGTTGATCGCGGAGGCCAGGGGTCTTTTCCTCCGTCGGTGCACTGATTGACGGATATTGGACTTCCAACGGGCACTTGCTCTCGCCCACATCCGCATCTTCCCACGGGCGCCTTTTTCCAATACATCGCTGCCAAGTTTGCGCTCAATGTCCCTTGCCCTTTTCTTTCGTCTCCTCCAAACGAGACAGCCCAGAATAAAGACACATATTGAACCGGCTAACGCAATGGCTAGAGCGAGGATAGTGGTTGACTCTGTACTGGAGGTCGTACTGTTGGCGTTATTCCACCCTGCGGGGAGGGCCGACGTGTCGAATGCTGCGGTAGTGGAGGCGGAGGTAGAAGTGGGCGTGGGCGCATGAGACGTGGAGGCACTCGCTGTTGTGGAGCTGGAGCAACACTACAGACAGCATGATGGGACCGGAGACAGGGAGGTGCAAAGATTGGACCGCTTACCGTCGAGCCGTATAATATCCACGCGCTGGTTTTTCGCCAGAGACTATCGTTTCCTTTGACATATCTATCTGCAATGACGAGGTGTTGTGCCGATGGTGCAGGAGTTGCAGAGGATGCAGAGCTGGACGGGATCGGGGTGGGAGGAGGAGGAGGGGTGGGGAATGTGTCCGCAGGGGGGTAAACGATGTCCCGCTGGATGAGGGGACAGAGGAAGTCGGGGGGAGGAGTCGGGGGAGGGAGTGGTGAACCAGCCACTACGGAAGGGGAGGTGGCGATGGCCGCGAGGGCAGAGAGGACGGCTTGGGAGGGAAAGTGTCGCAGGGACGGTCTTGGATAGTTATACTGTTTTGGCTTGGCCATGATACGAGAGCACACAGAAGACGTGCCAAGAGAGTCTTGCGGCCACGGCGTGGCTTAATGCGGTGGCCGAGCCGAACAGACAGGGCGAAATGACAGCGCTGTGCGACAATCAACGTTCTGTCCCGTCAACGAGCGCGTCCTTGGCACACACAACGGCCTCGTCGTCGTCGCAAGAGCAAAGACTGCGTGTGCGGGAATACTTACCAGATGCTTAAGTAAGTTTTCTCGAAAATAATATCCTTCCCGAAAGCGGATATATATAATCCCGGTTATCTGATTAAGTAATATACGTCAATCCCGCCGCAAGAGCCGACACCGTCGTCGTTCCTCGTTCCGTCGTCGCACCCGCTCCTGCAGCCCCTTCTCTTCCTCTCTGCTCCGTCTCTGTACAAACGCATCTTCCGTCCCAGCCCCGTACAGTAGTTTGTACGTGCGCATGCTTATCTGGATCCTCAGATCGCTGCACGCGATGTCCGATTCGTCCGCCGATAGCGACCTATTTTTAGTCCATCAGATGAGCAACAGCGCACGGTAAACAACCCACTTTCGTAGGAACAGCCCACCTCTCCCTTCCTCCTTGGGCTCCGGCAACCACTCCGTTGGCTGTCGCAGCACATACGAGTCCACATACTCACGCCATCGCCCGACTGCGGACCGGTCTACCTCCGCACTAGGGTCGCTGCTTTCGAGCAGTTGGATAAACATCTTCTTTGTCCGCGGGTCCTATTCCATTTCCGATGAGCAACGAATCCCCCACGTTCGGTAAACGTGCGCTTACCCATTCGATACGATATAAGTGCTCGTCTGATCCCACATGCCGTTCAGCCTCTCGACGATACCGAACCGTGTCCTGGTTGGTTAATCTTCCAGCTTTACGCACATCTTGCAGCATCGTCCATAGCTCCTGGGACTTGCAGTCTGACAGCACGCTTTGCACCTGCTTGATAAACATGGCAATCAGCTTGTCCAATGTGAAGAGGACGTGAGCCTGTTCAGCTATTCTCAGCGTCCTCCACAACCCTGGTTGTGTCGTCGCTCACCTGATTCCCAAAAAACCATCGCATGTGTTCCTCGAATAAATTTGCCTCAAGCTCGCCATCAAAGAGCTTTTCACAGGCATCCAAAAGGTACATGTAGACCAAGTCCAACGTGTTGTTTGGTCGCTGATCCCCTAACGCTTCCATGGCCTGTCTGAGTACAACACCGGGTCCATTCGGATCATCCAATCCTAGCTCAACTGCAATCGGATTGCTATCCATCGGATTAAGGTTCTCCGCCACATGTCTGGCGCCATCGTCCTTGCATGAGATCAGCCGAGAATAGATCGACTGCAACTCGATTAGTAAATCATATCACTTTGGGAAACTAATTGGCTACCTGCAGTAAGCATAGCAATACATAGATGCTCGAGTTTGCGAAAAAGGGCTTGCGTTTCGGGACGTCGGTAAAATCGGTACATGCCTTGGTGGTATGAATCCAGATGTCGCTTAGATCGTTTGCATAAGGCCCCCGCAAGGAACTGGCATTATCGGTGACACGAGAATGAGGCGAAACGGGGGTGTTCACACCCCCCGTCTCACCCTCAGGAGACATCTCCAGTGGTTTTCGGATGTTCCCTGTCGCTGTTGGCGCTCCATTTTTGCTGCTGACGCGTAAGCTGTTCGTTGCGTCGTGCTCTAGATCATCGTCCTGCAAACCGTCAGGGGGAGCACATGCGGCGTCGAATTCATGTGCAGGAAACATATAGACCAAAGGCACGAATTGACGAAGAAAGCTCTCGATAACACGCCGTTCCGATGGGCTGTATTGGGCTTGCGAATGATCTAAAAAGGAACAGACCAGGCGGAGCGAATCGTGCAATACGGAAGTCTGACGAAACTCGAATTCTAGCTGACACCCCACCGAACCTGTTGCGAAAGAAGGTCGACCTCGTTGAGCAACCTTTTGTTCTTGGACTTCCTTAACGGCCTCGATGTTTAGCACAAAGTATTTGGGCGTAAGCTGTTTCTTGTCGTTTGTCTTGAATTGGGCACCTTGATGGTCAAGAGATTTGTAAAAGTTTTTGGCGTCGACATCACGCCACGTCTTGTTCCACTCCCGTTGTATGCGACGCCACTCCTCATCTTTAGACTTGAGACGTCCAAGCACGACCGGAACCGCAACGCTAGGGCAGTCTTGCAGGGCCTGAATAACTTCTGCACTGGCGTCACGTCCATAAACCTTCTTCAAGGTGCGGTGATAAATACTCCTACTAGGCCCACCAAAGTCGGCCTTGAGACGAAAAGTGGCGCGTTCCTCGTTGGTCATTTCTTCTATGCGCATGTTGAGGGGTTCGAATAACGCGATGGTACGTGCAAGTGCCTCTAGTTGGACGTGATACTCGTGTCGCTCCTCTTCGCTCTTGTGAAGAGCTTCTTCGAAAGAGTTCTTTTTATGGGAGATAAATCCAGCCTCTTCTGATGCCCATGTCGGATGAGAAACCCAAGTATCGTTCAAGACAGACCGACACAACTCGTCCCGATTGGAACACGCCAAGTTAACCTCCTTGGAGCAGCATAAGTTGGGGGTCCCAAGACTTGTTAAAAGGTGACTTACGCTTTCTGGTAGTTTGCGATAACTCGGTCCCTCTCCTTCGTCCGCTGGGAGAGAAGGTAGTGGCTCTGGTGGTCCAGTGCGAATGCTGCCTGGGGGGCCGTGTTCGACACTGGGGTGGCACTCGTCAATACGAAGCACATCTTTGAACTGTGCGAGTAAGTCCCCATCGCCTAGGAACACTTGGGACAAGTCGATGAGGGTTTTGGCGTCAATTATGTCCTTGGAGTAAAGGGTGAGAAGCTTGAGGAATTCCTCATAGGTGTCCCTGCTCTCTAACGTTCTCTTTGCACGTTCAAAGAACAAAAGTTCGTCGGGAGGAGTCTGGATGGCGGGATGAGGCACGTTGAGGACGGGTGGCAACATGCCCATGTGCGAAAGTGGGGGAGGTGCTATGACATGGGTTTGAGGGAGCGATGTGATATGGGGTGGCGAGGGGGGTGGCAGAGCATAGGACATGTAGTGAGGTGAATCAGGTTCTCCAGGCTTGTGCGTGTGCTTTGATTTCTTTGCCTAGGTGGCAGGTCAGCTTTAGATAAAGCGAGACGACGAGGGGGCGAACCCGAGAGAGGACTGAACGAGAAGAAGGTGCTGGAGTGGCGTCCTTTTCTGGGGCCTTGCGCCTCTTCTTTGGTGCCGAAAGAGCTTGTTTCTTTGTCTTGTCCTTGTCAATATCGGACCACTGTGCAGGCACGCCAGGACCGAGAGATGGCTGAGAGATGGTGGCGGAAGCAGGAGGGTCAAAGGCCATAGATGCCTCTGGAAGAAAGTCTTTGAACTCTGCCAAGAGATCTGGGGCGTCCTTGAAGAGGAGTTGTACTTGAGCGTATACCTGGGACTGGATGGCGAGTGGAGAGGAAGTAGGGGGGTGAAAGAAGGGCTTACGTCTTGAAGGTGCCGTTGTTCTTTTTGGTAAGTCTGGAGTATCTCGAGGAACTGCTTGTAGGTATCAGGATCATCGGCGTAGCGTGCCTTGATCTTGTTGAGGTATTGGATGGCGTGGTTGAATTCGCCTGCGGGTTTGCTGAGACCACCGAGGAAGGTGGCGGCAGCGGTTGTGGAGGGTGCGGGCTGGGGCGGGAAGTTCTGTGGGGTGGTGGGGCGCGGTTGGAATGGCTTGGTGGTAGACTGGGTGGTCGTACCGGAGGGGGTGGTGACACGGATGGCATTTGGGTCACGTGGGTCGGCGATGTCGATTCTGTAGCCGGGGGGAAGAAAGGTGTTGAAACCCTGTATGAGGGGGGGGTTCCCGTGGAAGAGCGTGGAGACGCGCTGAATGACGCCGGGGGTGTCGATGCTGGGGACGATGAGGAAGCGGACGCGGGGTACGGCCAAGACTCACGCTTCGCTCTTGAAGTCCTTCATGATGTCGAGAAAGTGGTTGTACACGTCTGGCTTGTCGCGGAACTGTCCCTTGACAGCATCGAGGTAGCTGAGGGCGTCGGTGACGTTGAGCGGGCGCGGATGGTCGTCTGGCGCGGTGCGGGGTCGGGCCATGGTCGGGTCCATGCTGGCGTGGGAATCGGACATGGCCGCTGCGAAAAAACGGGAGAACGGGTTGACCTTGGATATGCTCGACATGCCTCCAAGAGCAAACGACGGACTCGACTTCACGCCCATCCTCACTCATTATCTATTCCTATTCACCACTGTGCTCTCAGTCGTAAGTCCTCCTCCTCCTCCCCAGCCCGTTGCTCACAACTCCCAACAGCTCGCCTGGTTCATTGCCTTCATATCTCAGGCCATCGCCACAGCACAGTGTATTCTACTTTTCCTCTCCTTCGAACCCAACTCACCCGTCTCTTGCAGTCGGAAATGTCGGCGTACCCTGGTTTGCCATCTTTCTTGAACTCTTCCTCATCCTTGGCGTCATCCACACCCTCGCAACCGACTCCATCGCCATGCACCGTTTCCAGATTTCCGCTTTTGGTGCCGTCGGGATCGTGTTCGCTGTCCTTAGCGTAAATGACAGCATATTCTCCAGTCACGCTTCCCTCGACGCCATGGCCGCTGGCTGGCTCATCCTTGCAATCGTAAACGTCCTCTGGGTTCTTTACTTCACCTCGGAGGAGGACTCACTCGTGCTTCACATATTCAACTCACTCGGAACAGGCGGCCTCTCACCTCCCTCTCGTCGTCGCAGAACCCGCGGCCCGTCTGTTCACAACATGTCCTCCAATGGCTACGTTGCCAACTTTTCTACGGGCGCTGGCATCGCCTCTCAGGATGTTCCTTATGATCCTGCCAAGGTCCCTCCTACAGTCACCTCCGCAGTCGTAAGAAACCAAAACAGCTTCGTAGGCACTGGTAGCGTTGATGGTGTTACTCGCAATCTCCCCACCACTGCTCCCCCTCTCAGCGTTCATGGCACCCCTCCCCCCGCACCAGGTCAGCTCACTGATCAGACAAACCCTGCGTCCTCCCCTCTCGTCAGCCCTGGTGCAGCAGGTGTTGGTGCGGGCACTACACTCAGTGCTTCTAGCCCCTCTCCTGAGGTCACCCCAGAACAGGAATACACGTACAAGGCAAAGGCCCTTTACGCATGTCCGTCTACTGCTCCCCTCTTCAACGTAATTTTCACACGTATTTTATAGATACCGCTTCTCCCGACGACCCAAACGAAATATCCTTCGTCAAGGGTGAAATTCTTGATATCCTCGACAAGCAAGGCAAGTGGTGGCAGGCAAAGAAAACCGACGGAACGGTTGGCAGTAAGTCTTATGTCCTCCTCTCCTTCACCTTGTTTACCCTCTCTCTAGTCGCCCCTTCAAATTATCTGCAGATTATATAGTGGATGGGTCCTCTATCTTTCATTTCGTTTCATGGACGCTTGTCATGCATACCACGAACTTGACGTGTTTCAATGGTGCTGAGATTACCAAGTTGCTTCTCCTTGGTGTTGTTGTCATCGACTATAATATCTGATTGCCTCGCCCTATTTATCTCTTTCTCGACACGACGATACCACCATGGCATGATTCTGCTCCTACGCACATCTCATACTACACCCAATCGATTTATAGTTGATTTGACCACAACTTCATGCACACTGAGCTACCTCCAGAGCTTTGGATCATCATCCTCCGTTGGGCGACTTACCCTCCAGACGGTTATCCTGCGCCTCATTATGAACCCTTCCGCGCTTCGTTGGAGACCTTTGATGAACCACTCAAGACGAAGCGTGCTCTCGTACAGGTCTGTCGTCTCTGGCGGGCCCTTGCCACCGTCTTTCTCTACGAGGACGTGCGCGTCAGATATGATCCAGGGATGCTCAAGACCATCTTGGCGGATGACCATCGTTTAGATGACGCGACCCAACCACATCCCCTTGCGAGCTTCGTCCACCGCCTCGAACTCCCCTACTCTCACACAGCAACGGAAAAGCCTGGTGATACCCAGGACGTTGCCGAAATCCTCCGCAGTTGTACCTCTCTCAAAACCCTGGTCCGACCCTTCTTTGAAGCACTCCCTCACACCGTCCGTTACGAATTCCCTGCAGAGATCGTCTCCTTGTCTTCCCTCACGAGGCTGGAATGGTGGCATTACAACTATGCTGCACGCTCAGGTGGCATCAATTCCTTGATGGATGTCCTTCGTAGTGCCCCTTCTTTGCAATTCCTGGCTCTCAGTGGCGAGTTTCACATGAGCTCTATGCAATTAAACTCTCCCATACGATTGCCAGCGCTGACAACACTACGCCTGCGGCGCGTCAATGCCCTATTCATATGGCAGATCAGACAATGGGAGCTCCCTTCCCTCGTGCATGTCGTCGTCGACTTTCCGGCCGACCATGGTGCGTTGGAAGAGCTGTGGGGTCATCTTGGCAGCCAACTTTGCACTGTCGAGTTTGGACGAAACATTTCCTTCCACATGAGCGACCAGATCTCGACGCTCCTTCGAAGTTGTGCAGGGGTTAAAGTCCTCAACTATTTTGTCAACTTCGCTATTCCGCCTGCCCAATCACTGCTAGTCGAGCAGCCTTCCCTTCAGTGTATAGGAATCCATGCATTCCCTTGCGGCATTCTCAATAAAAACTGGATCCATCTCAACCAACATCTCGACTTCCTTGCTAGTCCGTTCCTTCCCGCTCTCAAGCACGTTGTCCTGTACGGAGAGTGGGAGGAGACTGTTAAGGATCCACGCATTGCGCCAGCCTTGGACCGTCTCAGAGAGAAGGGGTGCCCCATTCTGTGCGCAGATCGCTTGATAGATCCTATTTGCGATCATGCCTGACTAACGGTGAGGATAACGTTTACTCCCTTTCTCCTAAAACTCATCCTTTCTCCCCAGCACCACCTTAGCGCTCAACGTGCTCCTCTCGTACCGTCATTTTTATCTTGAACAAAGAATTTACATCACTTTCTTTGTATTCTAACCCACTTTGGGGCGCTCGCCAGCGCTCACGGTAAATAACACCATAGAATTCTTTGTTCCAACGGATGATCACAACACCCGTTAGCCGAAGCCTTGCCGATCAATCTTTAAATTGACTCTTTTGCACCGTCCCTAGATCGCCTGGTCACGGAGATACTCTACGCCCGGGCCTAGTGCGAATGAGATCGTCCATGTGTGCTATCTGCTTCATTGGTATTTGGCTTCGTCATCCACGTGCTCTGAACTGATCACCCAGAGAACAAAGTTATGATGGAATCGCATTTTCACGCGTCTGTATCCCACAACTCAGTGAACAAGGTTAAATGTTGTTACATATGGCACCACAATGAATGGTGCTAACAGCATCAGAAGACGATGGGCCGTTTTAGATTGATCCGAGGAAATGGGTCTTGCTCGCCCACGGAGAGTGACGTACCGTGTGCTCCTTCGTGACGCCATGCGGCTGTCATAGATCAGATTCACTGGCTATGACACGGCCCGCCAAGCGGCCTCATTGCAATTGTGAGGATGTTCGATCAGAAGAAGAGTCGCAGTGCCCCGTCGCCGGTCAGTCAGCATGTATCCTTTGAATCCGCATTCTCGAAATAGCACTGAGGAGGGGTAGTACATGCATACAAACAAGACCTTGATCCAGTAAACATACCAAGATACATTTTCAGGCCATATCCTTCCAGTCACCGTCCACGAGGCATATGCCCCGTTTGGTCAAACGCTGTCTCCAAACACGCATTTCTCCTTGCACGCCAGCTTCTTGGGCGTGGAGACTTAGGCCCTTTCGCAGCCACCGTACGTCCCTCATGCGTACAACGTTGAGCGAGGGCAGCCAAGGCAGCAATACCTCCAAAATGTGCCAAAAATCGTGATTCGGCCGGGGAATAGAAAGGATTTGTAGTGGTATCTCCCCCTGTCCAGAATCTGTGATATCGGGAGGCAGCAAGGCTGGCAATGGACTCTCGAGCGAGAGGTGACGTAGGTTTGGACATGTAAGGAATAGAGTGCTCGGAGAGGGATGAAAGCGTGTAGGCCAGGATTTGGGGGTGAAGAGCGAAAGTGTCGAAAGCGAACTGCCGTGCGCGTCGAGGAATTGGGTTGTGAGAGCCATCGGATAAGGAATGTTATCATATGGGGTGATGTATAAAGCACGTAGACGGGGGAGTGTTGCATCCAACAGAGCATGTAGGAGAGAGGACGAGGGCATGGATAACACAGTCAGAGTATGCAAGCGGGGTAGATCGAGCTTCATGTCCATGGCTGGGATTTCGACTGCTTCTAGAGTGTCGGACTCTACGTCTGATGGCTCCATGTCGGTCCCAATGACATCCAGACGCTCGAGATGGCGACACGTTCGGAGCAGTCGAACGAGGGGGTCCTCCTCGATGGAAATCATGGAGCTGAATGCAGCGATGTAACAAACGCCGGTGAGAGCCCTCAGATTGGAATTGCCGTCTCTGTTGGTCAAAGAGGCGAGAACACGGCGACTCAGTGGAAGAGCCGGTGATAACGCTAGGCTTTCCACGAATGGCATCAGAGGAAACAAGGAGGTGAGCAGCGAGTCAATGACGAACGCCTGTCTCGAGTCATGCATGGGGGTTATCTCTGATAGATCGAGAGACTGAACCCATCTCCCGGGGGTGGAGTATGGTATTCTGCGAATGGAATCCCACAACTGGTCTGCGATGCGGAGTCGTGAAGTGAACTTGTCGAGGCCACTGATGGTGTTGAGCTTCACGATTGAATATAAGAGCGGCGAGGCCACTTCCTGTGAACTGAGTGTCAGCAACTTGTGCGGGAATGTTCAGGTGGGATAAATATAAAGCCGACTTTTGTGTCCCGCTTGATGAGAAACGGACACTCACACTAAACGACTTGCACACCAACATCAACGACATACACCACGACGATCTACTCGCGGTGTGCTTGCGATGGGGCCGTTGTGATCCATCCGTTGCTAAGGCCAGGATAAATATCCTTGACCAAATTTCCGCTGGAAGAGGTTTCAAAGGCGGTTGCTTAGGCAGGAGAGGCAGGAGAACGAAACGTCCGCCATATCGTGCAAGTGGTCTCGGACACAGCAGAATCGTCTCGTTCATGCAACACAGGCCTCGAAAATACGGGGAATGGGTTTAGTGGCGTGCGTCCCGGAAGCAAATGTGTACTAATATCCTGATTATCACCGCCATGCACTTGGTTATAGATTACTCCGGACCCTAGTACATCCGAATAAACCAGGGCTGCCCATGAAAGCACACGTTCCATGACACGAGTCACACGTAAGGTGTGCTCCATCATGAATCAGGAGGGCCCAGCAAGTCGCCCATTTCATCCACAAATTTCTGATAGTCGTCCTTCTCTTTCACCGTCGCGGCCCTCGATCCTTTGTCTGACACTGGGATAGTCGTTGCAGAGGTAGTTGCAGTTCCAAATTGGCTCTTCAGTACACCAACAAGATCGGGTCGAGCCTGAGGAGACATCGCTTCCGAGCCAACGTGAACAGATGGGGCGGCGTTGACCCGAGAAGAACCGGAGACTCCCGAGGGCTTTTTTCTTCGCAGCGACGCTGGAACGAATGTTGTTGCCTCTTTCTTCAAATCACGCAATTCTGGTTCGGCTGAGACAGTGGCACTAGCGTGCACAGTACTTGCAGGCGTCCCACCGACGAGGGGTTTTGGTGGCAACGAAGGATGTCCCGGAGGTAATTGACTGGAACGATTCGCTTGATAGGTTTGGTGAGGAATGCACGAAAGGGGATCTTGAATCGTGGTAGCGGATTGGATCTGACGAGGAAAAAAACCGGGAGGTGGCAACGGAGGTGGTATCCCCCCTAGCGGACTAGTATAAACGTTACCATTAAAGTCGGGGAGCGGTGGGGGAGGAGGAAGCATGAAAAGTGGGGTACTAGGTGGCATATGCGGAGGTGGAGGCAGGAATAGCGGAGGGAATGTGTCCAATACTTGCGTTGTATGAGACGAACTCGGAAATCTGTTCGGTGGAGGCCCTTCTGGCATGGGGATGTCATCGTCACTACCACTTTCAGAGTCCTCTTTGAGACTGGAACTGGGCGGCGGACCATCAGGCATGACAATATCCTCGTCCGAGTCTTCGAGCGGGTGAGTACTAGGACAGAAAACAGTACGAAGTAAACATCACACCTCCGACATCTTCATCGCTGTCCGCTTGATCCTTGGAAAGAGCTGCAGATATACATAATGCACGGCCAAGACAAATTCTACTCAACACTTACGTTTCTCGACGTATGGCATGCCAGGAGGGGGGACACCATAAGGGTTCATCACAGGGTCGTAGTAGATACTGCGCTCCGGATGTCGGGGAAGGCCATGCTTATTGAACAGGTTCCTTTTCTGTTCCGTAGGAGGAGGTCCCACCTTCTGATCTTCAGTCTTTTCTTGTTTACGCGCACGATATACGAGCCTGCGTTGCTCGGGGTGTTCCTTGACATACTCTTCTTTCTTTTCCATGATTTTCGACAGCTCATTTTTGAGACTCGTCAGCCGGGACTTGTCCGAGGCAGATAGGTCTGTGTTCGCTTCAAGTTTTTCGATTTCATCGTCGAGGTCTGAGACTTGATGAGTGGGTGAATGAAGAAGGTTTCAGGACAAACCTCGCGTGTCTTTCTTGACCAAAGCAAAGTCACGGGCCTTGGATCTCTCCGCCTTGTTCTACTGCAATGGTGTGCATGAGAGAAAAGTAAAATATGCCAGAAAACATGCCTTTTTGAGTTCTTTCTTTCGCTGGGCCTTTCCTATGATGAGCGGACTGGTGAGTGGGAGAGGGCAGCCAGAAAGACTTGACGCACGGTAAGCATCAGCTGGGTTCAGATTCTTCCCCTTGGCCATGATGGCAGGAAGTAGACACGTGACTCTGGAGTCATATTAGTGTCCGCTGGCGTTGTGCTCATTTGGTCTTCCCTCCCAAGGGAACGGCCCCAGGCGACGACCAGCACAATATTTGCCCATGCTAGTCCAGATGGCCTCTGAGCTGTCCGGACAGAACACTCCAAAGCGCCCCTCCAAGATGGCGTCTTCTCAATCCCTCAATCATCTCCTCAACTTCACCCTCCCGCCGAGGCAATCGCACTCGCAGAGTCTCCCCAGGCGCGCAAAGAAGTCCACCTCTCACGGCGTTTGGAACAAGGAGAGTACGTGCCGCCCTTATCGGACATTCCTCCCAGCGCTAAATTGTATCCAGGGTTTGTGAATGCACAGTATCGATTCATCATGAATCCTACTGGCGACTATACTGTCCATTTCGCGGACCCGGACATGTACGTTCTCTGAATCCCCAATCCGCCCCCTTCTGAACAGATATTATCTCAAAGTTTCTTCCAATGGCAAGATGTATTACAGGTCGTGGTTCCGCGGGCCTCAGCTTATGCCTTGGCGACGAATGGCGGGACCTGGGGCCCAGATGAGGGCTTGACTACTTGTCCCATCTGCCTTTCTCCACCTGTTGTTCCTAGGATGACGAAATGCGGTCATGTTGGTGGTCTATAGTCTTATCATTCCTGTCAGTCCACTCAATTCTTGCAGGTATTCTGCTTCCCATGTATCCTTCACTACTTAAGTTTGTCGGAGAATCTTAAGTGGGCTCGCTGTCCCATTTGCTTCGACTCCATTACCGCGCGGCAACTCAAGAGCGTTAAATGGTTTGAGGGCTCAAACCCGTCTGCCGAGGTCGACAGTAACGCTGTGTCGGCCAGCTCTTCTTCCAGCTCCTTCGATACTCCATTCGAGGCGACCCCTCACACAGGTTCCTTCATGCGCATGCGTCTCATGCTACGTCCCCAGATAACCACCCTAGCACTACCCCGCTCAAAGACGTGGCCCTCAGACCTTCTTCCGCCTCACCAGGCCCCATTTTATTTCTTGCCTGACGTATACATCTTCGCAAAGTTTATGCTAGCCACTCCGCAGTATCTGATTGCGGACCTCTCCAAGGATTTGGACTTGCTGGGCGCTGAGCGGCGCACAACGGCGGCTACGAAGGATGAACTCAGTATCGTGTACATTGATGCTGCGGAGGAAAAGTTACGTCATCAGATAGCCAAAGCAGCCGCTCTCGAATCGCCTTTACTTCTTAGGACAATCGATAAGGCTCGCAAGGAGTATGAAGATCTTCAGCGTCGTAATGCGCATATCACCAGTCGAAGCGATATCAATCCGATTGGACTGCACGAGGCTCCAGACGCATTTCTAGCGACTCAGGGCTTATCATCCTTCATGAACGGCCAAGCATTGGATACGCAGAAATTGGAACCTGCACCCCTACCCAACAGATCGACACACCCCACGGGCAACAGAAGCCACCGGCAGCGTCGTAATTTGAACCCGCCCCCTCCTTCGACGCAAACTTACTACTATTACCAAGCAGCTTCGGGCCTGCCTGTCTTCCTACATCCACTAGACATCAAGATTCTCTTCTCTCATTACAACGGATACGCATCGTTTCCTGACGAAATCATTGTCCGAGTTGGGTCCGCTGTCGAGAGTACTGTCAATGACGACTTGCGCAAACGCTGCAAGTATTTGGCACACATGCCCGAAGGCGCGGACGTTGTATTTATTGAGGCTAATCTCGAAGGAGTGGTAGGGGCGGATGGTTTGAAGAATTTTGAGGGAGCACTTAAGCTGAGGACGGGGCGGAGGAAGGAGAAGGAGAAGAAGGATGACAGGGCACGGGCACGGGCGGAGGAGCGGGAGAAAGAAAGGGTCAAGCTTTTGTCGCGCGATATTTCCTACCCTGTGGACCATCCACTACCTGCCCCTCCTGCGGCAGAAGAAGCTTCTCCGGTTCCGCCAGTTCTGCCTACACCTGGTGCCTGGGGTTCCAGAAGCTTTGCCTCTGCGGTTCATTCTGCACCTTCTGTGGCTCGTCCTCAAGCTATGAATCGCAATGCGACTCCCGAAATTGATGATGAGTGGGACTTCGATGCTGCCTGGCATGAACTTGAACAGCAGGGCGGTGGTCGTAGACGTGGAAAGAAGTTGGTGCTGCTGGGAGGGGGATCCGGCGGTGGGCGACGACGTTAGATCTCACATCTGATGAGTTAGCGCTTAGCAAACAGAATAGGTTTGATGTACTCATTCGTTTCCGAGCATCAACAATCAAGCACAACAGATATTGTCACGCCATTCACTGGTGCCAAAACGCAAATTGCAAGTAAAGACTAAGCTCATTTACTGAACTGAACCATACCCATGTGGGCAGTTCTGCTGGGCAATGCTAGCAGACCCACTTCGAATGTAACAAATTCTAGCAGTCGCACACTCTCCTGTGCACGGAGCGGTAAGAATAGAGCTCTTACCCTGGTACGTATTAAAGAGCTGGTTATGTTTAAGTAACAACATTCTATCCCGATTTCAAGATGTTCACGTACCTCGACCAGAGTAGAGTTGGTGGACATTTCTGTAAGGGCATCGGTCAGCTGGAGCTCGATCAGACTACTGTTGTAGGACGCACGCTCAGTGACAAGCTGCCACCAAGTGGCGTTCAGTGGGTCATTGTCACCCCATGGGATATTTGTACCGTATGTCTCCCTAGTACTATATTCCAGATCAAATGTAGGGCCAAACTCAAGCTGAGAGTCCACAGCACTGAAGGTGTTGACAGCCGCTTTATAGCTGTTGAGAGCAACGTTGGGTTGCTTTACAGGTTGCTATCAGGTTGTCCTAACTTACGTGTAAGCATCAAGAACTTCGAACGTCTAGAAACAGCCCCAAGTTAATACCCACTAACCCAAGTACGCGATGAACATACGGCAGAATCTATTTCATAGACACGGAAACCGGTATTCAGGTTTGTTAGAGGTGTTACTGAGGGCCCAGTCTAGAATGGGTCAATAGGTGCGATAAAAAAGTGAAAGGAAACATGCCCAAGATAGTGTTTGAGCAGTGGCCGTGTCCATTACTGTGGCATTGTTTGTGTAATATATCTAGGTCCAGTTCTCAAAAGCGTGGTGACCGAAGTACCAATACACTTACGGATACTTGATCTTCGTGCGTATGACCCCAGAAAATATCTGCACAAGCGTTGAGCACCGGCTTAAATGCAAGATTTGGGCACTCACTTGCAATAACATGAGGAGAGAAACGGTCGACACTGAGTCTGGTCAACAATGCAGTAAGAATACAATAATCGAGAATGCAAACATTTGATAGACTGTTGAATGGAAGTTTCAGTCGAGAATGGAACCCCAAGTAGGTGCACGTACATAGATTTGTAGGGTTCATTAGCGAATTTGAACCATCCCAGCCACTGATTACATGGCCGATAATCCACACTAATCTCACATCAGCTTTAAGGACTGCGCGTACGACCATTAACATACCGCGATCACCTGCGTCCTCTGCGTCCTGTAGTTCGTCTGTCAGGAACCTCATCATACCGGATGTGTCTGGATGTGAAGCATTGATATAGTTGAAATAGTTTGATCTTTAAATAGCTCAAAAGACGACAGACATTGAAGTCAAACTTCTCACCGATACCCTATAAAGAATGCAACGTGTTACAGATAGCCATTTAAAACGGTTATTGAAACGCACACAGGTTGGTGTTCAAGCTAATAATCCTCAGTCCATCAGTGCGTTTAACCATGTAAGCTGCGTAGTGTGCACGAGAGTATTCGACTGAATCTTCAGGTAGCCAGCCTTCATAATTCCAAAGTGCGGTGACATGATCGTATAGCCTGGATACACGCCAACACATCAACGGACGAACTCTGATGATTGATGGTTCAGCTTACCATCCAAATTGCTGGCCCAGCGTGCCACCCAGAGAATAGGACGCCGCCAGATCAGACGGATAACTGTCGTGGTTACCTAACGTTGCATACACAGGACCTGGTCCAAGCATGCGTTTGATGAGGTCATACAATACGACCTAGGAATATCTTAGTATCTTAGCATAACAATAAAACGATTTCTGGGCAACCCCACCTCCGCATACTCCACATAGGCCCTTCAACATATACTTAATAAAGGGTCTGAGGGGTCCTGCCTGACTCACCTTGATAACTGATTGCTGGGATCGTGGGCCAGTAAATCACCCGTGTAGAGAGTGAAGTTGAATCCAGTTGCCTCTGTTCCAGCCAGGGGTGGGATAGCTTCAAGAGTGGCCGCGATCAACGAATATGGGGAGTCGCTGCAAAATTCTGAGATACGTATTAGAGCGTTTAAAAAACGCACCATAAAAAATAACCGAATCGAGGAGCTGGTAGCAGTGGAGTGTGCGGGCTGTACTTGTTGTACGCGTTTTCACGGCAGCACAGTCCACTGGTGCAGTTTGCCTCCGCACCATTAGCGTAGCCTGCAGTAAGTTCATGAGTACGCGAGGACCAAAGACACTGAAGCGGAACAAAAAGACATACGCGGATCAATATGAAGATCAGACAAGTGTAACACCTTGAGGCGCTCGCCACTGGGTTGCTTCGGAGCAGGAAGGGGATTCGGCTTAGGCTTGGCAAACCATCCGGATATATTTAAAGGTAAGGCATCGGGGTAGGAGCAAAGTTGAAGGAATTGGGCACAGAGAAGCTGAAGCGTAGTATAGCTATGAAAAAAAAGAATTCCCCACGAAGGCACTCACTTGTCCGTCGTATCCCCCAACATCCGCAAATGACATGACCTGCGTGAGAATCGGCCCAAGGGTGAGAGGGCCGTAGCTCGCCTCGCAGGTCGACGAGTAATTGAAGTATTCGCATAAGGCGACAGCAAAGCTTGATCCTTGGTCAGGCGCACTCAGTGCAAGGAATTTTGCGACCTCGAGCGACGCTTGACAACGTGCACACTGATTCGTCCCGAAAATTGGGTTGACTGAGATTGACTTGACCTGTGCAATGGCCAATTCTAAAAGCTTCGAAGATTCGGCCACGGGGGGAAGTGGATGCGGATCCGTGGTATCATTCTAGCTAGCAGATTAGCTGTCTTGAAGGCTGCTGGGTCTCGATATCTCACCTGGGGTATGTCGTTAGGATCAGTGAGCGAATACGGAAATACTTCATGCTGCGAATGGCAAAAAGAATGAAAACCTTAGACACAGGTGTGGCAGACAGATCATTACGGTAACTGGGTCCGAAATGACGGGCTGGGGTTGGTCCGAGGTTGCTGTAGGGTTATTGTAGTACTTGGCGTACAGGGAGGTAGGGAAAGTGCCTGGTGCAGTATACGCGGTTTGTTGGGCAGTGGCAAGGGTGGGGACAAAGGCAAACACCACGGCAGGGAGGGTCCTGAGCAACATCTCTACTCAGACTCAGAGGGCAAAGAGGTCCTTTTATGTTAGCGGGTGACGGAATTGAGCGCTCGACACCTTCTTGCGGAAGTCCAACTCACACACGTGCGTCGGCCAAGAGACAACGCGAGGGCAGACTGAGCACAGACAGGCCAACTCCAAGGCATCCACTCACGCCGCTCGCACAGTCATTGTTCGGCGAGTTGGTTGTACATGCTCTCCCTCTCATGTTTTGGAAGAGCTACGACTATCTCAAAGCATGGACGATCAGACGCGCGCCGACAAGAGTACAGACAGACTGGGGTAAGGAATGACTCTAATTTATCGTCTCCGATCGCAACGCTGTCGCAGAAGTCAGATATCTAGGGGAGACGAGCACGAGTGTATACGCACAAGCGCCGATGGATGCAGTCCTAGACACTTATCACACTGAAGCCAAATTTCAAGTCGAGATGGATATAGATAGAATACAAGAAATTTGCTGATACACGGATGGCAGACGGTGCACACTGGATCGTCTGGAAAGTTAACCCGACGCCGCGCTGAGGCTGTAGTGCTAAGATACCAACCGAGGAAAGAGGGGACGTAAGAAGTGAATGTCTATTGATAGTAGTTCATGTAAGACTCGAGCTTGACGTTTTGGGAGAACGAGAGGCGTCAATCTCCCTCCGTCTGCGAGAGGCTTCTTCCTTGCGAACGGCCCTGGATCGTGCCTTTTCCTCCGCCATTCTCCGAGACTCTGTCCAGAGGTGGAGGGTATAATCGTGGAGTGCTTGGGAGTAGGACAGGATGGGATCAGTACGAGCAGCCGAATGTGCGGGCGGCTGTGGATTGGAGAGCATGGAGGACGGAAAGGGGACGGGAGACAAGAGGTGGAGCTGGAATGCGAATTTAAATGGTCGTACGTATGTGCATGTCCCGGATCACTCGTCTGCCAATTCCTGCTCCACTCCTGCCATCCACCATCGCTGCCGCAGGATCTGGCCGATCCTGAGCTGCCCTTGCCCCGCAGGCTCGCCGATAAGACATCCTAGCACGAACTGTCCCCGACGGAGCCCAGGCTCCAATCTAAACATTCGCCCTCACGTCTCAGCTGAAACACATGTGCTCCACTCAGCCGGCGCTTGTCAGCGGTGTGAACTTGGGCTCCACCATTTACTATCCGCTTGGCAACCCCATCATGGAGCGAAACCCGCCTGTATTATTGCCTAATAGTACTTACGGATAGAAACACGTGGGTAACACCAGATCTTGCCGAGCGACCTATGTTCGAACTCCGACCGGCTGAACCGACACGCGATGCCCGAAACTAGGACAGATTCCGTAGCTACACTACCAAACTGTCCCTAATCAACAGAGCCAGAATTCCAGCTCCGCCCCTTGGACCCCCTATCTGCCAACACGTGAGCCATGCAATTGCGCACGTGACAGCGTTGTCGCCTTTGTGCCAGTGACTTGAAGAATCGAGTATGGCCAGCCCCGCGCTCAAGCATGTAGGTCGCTCACTCCACCCGTTCGCTGTTTTGCTCATCGATCACCAGGTCATCGCTCCGGCGACCCTGCAACAGGTGCAGACAGATGCTCTGCTCGCGTTGCTCAACCTCGGTGATCTACCCGCACAAACCAGCAACCCTGCCCAACCAAAGTCTCCACCCGCGGTCAAGACCCCCTCTTCCACTGCGCCTCTCGTCTGGAAAGTGCTGGTCTTGGACCAGCAGACAAAGGACGTCCTAGCTACGGTACTTCGTGTCCAAGATCTCCGTGATGCTGGCGTGACTCTCCACGTGTACGCAGCTTCATCTCGTCTTCGTTGCCATCCTCACATCATGGCAGTCAGCTGCATTCACAACGTCCATCATTGCCGGATGTCCCTGCCATATACTTTGTCACGCCAACCTTGGCAAATATACGTAGAATATCGGAAGACCTTGACAAGTGTCTGTACGAATCGTTCCACCTTAACTTTGTCGAGCCGCTACCTCGGGCTCTGCTTGAGGAGCTTGCAGCTTCAGTCGCCAGCTCTGGTACAGGCGAGTTGGTAGAACAGGTAGGTCTGTTCACTTTGTTGTTGCGGCACGTTTCACGTTCGTCAGGTTGTCGATCAGTATCTGTCATTTATCGCACCATCACCTTCTTTATTCTCCTTGCTGTCGCCACTGCCATCCTCCGCCTCTCAGGCAGGGCCGTCTCAGCATTCCTCGTACAGACTCTTCAACACCCCCTCGTCGACTGAACAACAGATCGAGGATGAGATTGAGCGCGTCGCTAGCGGGATATTCAGTGTCGTCGTGACTGCTGGTATGCATTGCAGTTGTTAAATATGTGTTAACATAATTGATCCATAGGACATGTTCCGATCATTCGCGCTCCCAAGGGCAACGCAGCTGAGATGGTGGCCAAGAAACTCGAGATTAAGATTCGAGATGCACTGCTTTCCGCTTCGCGTACCCACGCTCCGACCACATCTCTCTTCTCACAAGATTCCTCAGGATTGTCTAATCTTCAGAGACCATGTATGATCTTGGGCTTCTTGCATCATCTCATGCTGGTTCTGACTGCTTGCTTTCAGTATTGCTCATCCTAGATAGGAATGTGGACCTTGCTTCCATGGTCTCTCATGGCTGGACATACCAAGCTCTTGTCTCGGATTGTCTTGAGATGAAGCTCAATCGCGTCGTTGTCACTACCCCTCAAAAGCGTTCATACGACCTCGATTCAAAAGACTTCTTTTGGGCAAGAAGCGCTGCAAATCCGTTTCCCCAAGTTGCAGAGGACATCGACGCTGAGTTAAACAAATATAAACAAGACGCAGCAGAGATTACACGATCGACGGGTGTGAGTGATGTCAATGACATTTCGCAGCTGTAAGTTGGTCCCACAGGGAGCGTTTTCAAACACGCGGTTGACACCCCACAGCGATCTCTCCTCGAATGCAGCACATCTAAAGACCGCAATAACACAACTTCCCGAACTTACAGCTCGTAAGGCAACGCTTGACACACACATGAACATCGCGACGGCGCTACTTGAACAAATCAAGAAACGGGGTCTTGATGAACTATTCAGCACAGAAGAAGCGGCAAGCAAACAAGTAAGCATTGTATATCGTGGTTTATGGCGTAGCCTTACCCTTTGAGCTATTAGACGGTGTCATCGATTCTTGAGACACTTCGTGCGCCACGTTCAGACGGCGTTTTCCGTCCCGAAGATAAACTGCGTCTTGTCCTTGTGTTCTATCTCTCTTTACCTGACAACGCAATTTCCAAGGATGACATTGCGGAGCTAGAGAAAGAGCTCAAGAACGCGGGCGCAGATACGGCAGCATTCGACTATGTCAGGCGAACGAGGGAAATATCACGTATGACAGTTCCCGCTGCCGTCGGCGGGACATCCACGCCTGTTCTCGGTGGCCAAGGGGAGCTGTTCAGGGGCTTTACTGCTCTTGGAAACAAGGTTCCTACTTTTTGGCTGCCTCTTTTCCAGTTGATGACCTGTTTATTTGCAGCTTACTGACCGTCTGAAAGAGGGTGGATTGGAAAACTTGATCTCAGGCGTAAAGAATTTTCTGCCAGCAAACAAATTACTACCTGTGACACGACTCACAGAAGCATTGATGGATTCATCAGCGGCATCAAATCACTCGTTGCAAGAAACCGACGAATACTTGTTTTTGGATCCTCGTGCACCTCGCCATGCCCAAGCATCAGGTGTCTCCGGAGCTGGCGGTGGCCCCGGAGTTGGTAGAGCTCGACGTATGGCATTCACGGATGGTATGGTATTCGTTGTCGGTGGTGCAAGTTATGTCGAGTATGGAAATCTCGAAGAGTGGGCAGCCAGGACTGGCAAGCGTCTCGCTTATGGCGGTACAGAAATTATTGATCCTGGAAGTTTTGTCGGGATGTTACAGGATCTAGGCAAAGGCATTTCATAGCCATACTAGTAGATCAAGTAGAGCAACAGTATATCAACTCGACTACCAAGCGACAATCAAAACAGGCTAGTGTCACGTCGCAGTACTAGGATCAAACGTATCACTTTCTGTTGTTGGAACGCATCATTAGAATCTGAACGAGACGGATACTGTCGCAATGTCAGCGCACGTAAGAGTAACCATCAAAGCACCCACAAAATGTTGATCATATCGAGTTCCAAAGCAATCGCCTCCTTCATGGGATCCCTGGGAATGACACCCATTTCCGCCAGACGCGCGTGTTGTAAAATCTTTTGAGTACTGGTGTAACAGTGTCAGATACATCTGTAACGTAAAACATGAAATGCTCACTCATAAAGCACAAACCCGCCAAAGACAGCAAGACCGCCATAGAGAGAAATGGATTCGGCAATGGCTAGTCCACGCATACCAAGTGGGAGAGCCATTGGAGCCAACGAGGAAAGAGCCACCACAGTCACACCAGCAAGAAGGGGGCCACCCATGTACAGATACTTGTCATTTCTGCGTAATTCATGAGCGCTACGTCGCTAGAGTAAGGCATGATCATACCTTGCAGTGGCACCAACATAAGACAACGAACCAACAACTCCACACGTGTATAGCGCAGCGCGGGATAAGATAGCTGGACTGAGGAAGAAAAGTGGACTCAGTGTTGCTGCTTGACACGCATTGAACCCCTAGGAAGAATTAGGTAACACGCTTGGCCAATATGCGTGTGACTTGCCAGCCAGAAAAGGTGTTTTTGCACGGTTCGGTCGGGAGGGGTGTAATAAACACCCATCATAGTTCCGATGCTGCCGACAAGACTTACACCAAGTACAAGCCCTGCAAAGACACGATTACACAAGGAATGCCAAAAAGATCTGCCAAGAGTACATACATGGGTTCGCGGACATGACTCTCAAAGCAACTCCGGACCGAAACATACTTCGGGCAGCCAGTGCAGTAAGAACAAGACCGCCACCAGTATACTTGAAACTATCGTGGAGATAAGATTGTTCTGCAGCCGTCAACGAGTCGCGAGTGTCTCTGTTCAGGAAACCTTCTGCGACGACGACGGTGCCCGCCACGGCAGCCTACACACTTGAGTCAACCAACAATGAGGCATGCGATTACTACGTACGGCCGTAATCGCAAATTTTTTCCAAGCATCTTGAGAGGAGGCTGGCGTTACGGCCTGGGCATCCGTGATGATGGCACGGGAGAATTTGGAAGGAGACAGGGGGGAAATCGTGATGGGATGCGTTCGGACGAGATTCTTGAAGGTACCAGAGCGTGCGTTGGAGTGAGTCGAGAGAAACTGAACTCTTGAAGGTACGCTCCGGGACAAGACAGGCCTAAGACCAACAAGTGACATGGCGGTATATGTCGAAGACGGCAGATGACGACGGCGTAAGTGGGAGGCAATTAGTCATTATGCATGACGTGATATAAATTACACAATAAACATACAAGTACTAAGATGGCTGAGGCAACTTGGCTGGGTCGACCACACCGACGACCTTGTGTTCCATTGCCAGCGCTATCAGACTCTTTTCTCCCCATTTCTTCCAGTCGATTTCGAAGATACCCGTCTTCTCCCCGCACGTCCAATTCCAAATCCGTTCTCGTGTCTCCACCAATAGTCAGCGTTGACGTTCCTACGCGAATAACTCTCTCACCTTTACTTGATACATGTTCAACGCACCATCACCGCCTCCACTCGCCAACAGTGTCCCGTCTGGGCTGAATGACAGGGCAAACACATACTTGTTGTGATCTGTGAACACTTTCAAGCAGTCCCCTGTTACTGAATCCCACAACCGGGCCGTATAATCAAACGACGCGCTGGGGCACAGTGAGATCATACTCATTCTCAGCTACAGCGACTTACGTTGCCACTAGTTCATGCTCTCCTGCTGGGGTATTTGGACACCACTTGACCGAAGTCAGACATCGTTTATGGCCCTTCAGTACGACGTGGGTAGACAATGATTTTTCCGAGTGTAACTGTTCAATATTCCATATCCGTGCGGTGGAATCATCGGAGCAAGTGGCTAAACGTGTGCGTGATGGGTTGCATTTGAGCATGTTCAGTTCCCCTTCATGCCCCCTGTTCTAGTGTTAAATCCAATGGCGAGCATGGCCATCGACCAACACACCTTAGAGTTTGAATAGGTTTGGTTCCATTCAGAGAAACAATATGGACAACATGATCACTCCCGCTGCTCGCGAATGTAGAGTCATCGATCCAATCGACGTCCAGACAACAAGCTTCTGGCATGCCTCATAAGTCGAGTTTCGCTAGGTAAAACCTCAATACATTACCCTCATGATTTCGATATTGTCGATACAGTCTCTTGTTTTTTATGTCCCAAACACATGATGTGCTGTCCAAACTTGCAGTAGCTATCCATTGTCCCGAAGGAGAGAATTTGGTTGCGAAAATAGGACCCTTCAAAATATCAATACAAACTGCTAAGAGGGCATAGCCTATACCAAACCTTATGGTGGTCATCTGTAAGATATATCTTCCCCGAAGAATTGCAGACTCGAAGTACTGCATCGTAAGATCCTATCGCAACTAGCGACCCGTCGGAACTCCAATCAATGGATGTCAAGTCGGCTTGGGAAGAAGCAGTAAGGTTGGACAATGTTAACGTCGGGCCTGAGACAGAACTCGAAGAACCCTCAGGTGAGCTAAGCGGGACATTCCAATAGTTGACTGTGGCATCGCGTGATCTAGTGCGCCAGGAGTCAAACCAACGTTAGGCGTAAATGGCTATTGAGCGCATACCCTGATACTAGTTGCCCTGCTGCAGTTGGGCTCCAAGCGACTACGAAAACCTAGAAAACATGGTCACTTCGAGTTTGTTGTTGGCATGTGCGAAACTGACCTCGGCCTTGTGTGCGTGTAGCAATCGGACCGTGTCCGAACGTTTCGTCTTCGATTTCTTCAATATACTCTCTGGAGTTGGCTGTTGCAAATCAAGCGGTTTCGTTTCCTTCGAGGCAGCGCCGGAAGATCCTACGGACACTGGTCACATCAGAATGCGACTGACAAACACGACCGACGCACCGTCGACAGCCATTGGGGTGTGATTCTCTTCAACCACCTTTCTAGCACGCTTTTCAGCACGTACATCCTCCGTTGCAGGCGAAATTGACTTTCGTTTGCCACCAGTCTCGCCAGTCGAGATGACTTCTCCCGCTTGCGGTGGAGCCAGCAGGGCCGACGCATTCGGGTCAATGGAGCACACATGACGCTCCAACAGAGAGAAGCCGCTTTTGCAATTCTTCGCGAAGGAATCGCCTTTCCAGTGTGCCTCGACCTCGGCGTATAGCAGTGCCTTTCCGAGGCGTTCTACTAGTTCACCGCGTGGGATATGTTTTTTTATGTGATGGGAATGATCCAGCCGACTCTCCATTCGTAGCGTGAACGCAGAATGTTGAAAGCCTGCTGAAGTTAAGCGGGAGCAGTGAGGGGCTGAATAACTTACCTGAATCTTGAAAATAAGCATGTATGAGACAATTCACCTCATCCGCAGTGATGGTTATGGGGACCGTCATGGTCTGTCGTGACTTGCGCGGTGAGTAGAAACTTGGCGACGTGAGCGCACACAAAGTAAAGTGGGACGCGGAGTTGGAAAACAAGTTCACATCAACGCTCTGGGTGACCGTAGTAGTTGAATGCAGACTGGCAAGTAACAGGAGCGCTATCTTTGTCATGCCATCGAGCGCAACGTGAGAGACTCGCAGTAGATAACCCTTCCCAAGCTCTCATGGCTGAATACGAGTTCGGTATCGATATGCCCTCTGATGACGATGAGGAAGCGTACGAAGGCCCCGACGCTTACCTTGAGGGGGACGACAACGTGCTGGAGCTTGAAGCCGGACAAGACGACTTCTCTCCTCACAGAGACGGCCCAGGGAGCAACGCGATACAGATCCTGCGATGTAAGCGTCTTGCCAAAGAATTTCATCGTCCCTTCATACCATCTGTTAGCGCTGTTTGACCTTCAGCGGCTGCACGCTGGCAGCACAGCCGAGCGGTCCACCAGCTCTAGCAACACCCAGGGGCGGATCACTTATAGCGATCTGGTACGTTTATTGCGAAGTGGCCCCATGAGGGGAGACGAAGATGATGATCTGGACGATGACGATGACGAATATTCCATGACTTCGGACTGGAATAAGCAATGGTTCCTTCCCCACACTGAACCTCAGCAAAAGGGCGTGGAATTGCTCATGAGCGGTGAATTTGGCCGTGTGGGCGACAAAATCAAGACCAAGAAAGGCAGTAGGAACGTTTCTCGCTTGTTCCTCGATCGGTCTCGCAGGTCTCATGGCACACTGTCCAGGGAAGAGCTAATCGGTGTATGCTCCCTCCAGTTTTAAGGACCCGTTGCATCTACTTATTCCATACCAGGACCATATACCCAATTCCAACGGTACTGCCGTCGCCTCTAATGGCGCCAACTTGTATGTTGGGCAGTTCTCCAAAGGTGACTCGCTCATCGTATGAATCCTGCCTTTCATCTCATGTCTAATGCATAGACTCATCATTTTATTATACCTGCTGTCAGGGTTGGTCGGCAATTTGATTCATCTTTAATCTTTACTTGACCTCGACAGATTTCCGCCTCCATATTTATGACATGGCGTCGCCGCACACCAAGTACCTCAAACCTCAGCAAGTTCCACGACGTGGAACGTCAGCGTTCGATTATCATGAACGTGATCACAAGTCGACCCTCAAAGTTTTGAAGACTATTCAGGGTCGCCCGGGCAGGTGGACCATTACCGACTCTCATTTGAGTCCAAATAACGAAAGGTAAGGTTTCAATGGCGTACAAAAGTCATGGTGCTCAGATGGTGTCATTTAGGATGATTTACTCATCTATTGTGAGCAACGCTCTGTTCTGTGATGCATACACTCAGCATTGCGTGCCAGTCACCCACAGTATACATGACAAATACGTTAGACTCCTCTACGGTACAGACACCCATCCACTTTGCTGATCAGAGTCACCGACAAGGTCGATCGTTATTGGGTGTCTATGATGACGAATCTTTTGGTATTTGGAGCTGCAGGTTTTCTGCAGATGGTAATGAAGTGATTGCGGGTGGAAGTGGCCATATATTTGGTGGGAGACATACTCGTGTGTATCGCGCAATATACTCACGCAATTCAGTCTATGATCTCTTGGCTGACCGCAGAACAGTCAAGATTATGGCACACTCAGACGATGTGAACAGTTGCTGTTGGGCAGATACTGCATCAGGAAATATTTTGATCAGCGCATCGGATGACATGTTTCTCAAAGTTTGGTAATTGTTTTCCTTTTCGCCATTAATCTTTCTGATTCAGTCACCCCTATCAGGGATAGACGGTCGTTGGGAGGATCGCAGAAACCGTCGGGAGTGCTTGTCGGCCATACTGAAGGGATTACAAATGTTTCTGCTAAAGGTGACGGGAGATACGTCATTTCAAATGGCAAGGATCAAGCACTTCGGCTGTGGGATCTTCGCAAGATGTGTAGCAGCGAAAGCTTCGATACGTTTGCAGATAGAGACTATAAATGTCATGATTACGACTATCGGTATGTCACAACGGATTGTAGTACGCTTACTGACTGCAGCACAAGATACGGTCACTTCCCCCGGCCTAGACATGCTGCACACCCCCACGATTGTAGTGTTATGACTTATCGAGGCCATGCAGTTTTGCGCACTCTTATAAGATGTAACTTCAGCCCCGCAGAAACCACTGGGAACCAATACATTTATTCCGGGTCTGCGGATGGGAAAATCCACGTGAGTAGATGTTGTTACCACTATTTGACCACACTTAAAGGACGAAAGATTTGGTCGCTGGATGGTCGAGTTATTCAAGTCCTAGACCGTTCACAGACGCTACCAATGACATGCGATCCATCTGGACCTGAGCTAGAGCCTCTATCTGGATCCCGACTGCAGGTTTGTGTTCGGGATGTGAGCTGGAGTTCGAGGGTAATGATCTTTCCAAGTGTTCGAGGTTTTCGATCGCTGATGCGTGCTCAGGAACCTGTGCTTATGAGCGTTGGCTGGGAAGGTTCTCGTTTTGGCGGAAGTATTGTTGCCCGCCATGAGTGGAAGGGGCTTTCCAAAATGGCTTACTCGCTGGAAGATTTTGCTGAGAAGCAGCGTGTGGAATCCACTCAAAGGACGAGACGAATGACGGGATATCGACGTGTCCCTGGTGCATTTGAAGGGGATGGTGATTGATTCAAATTTAGATGGCAACACTGTAGTCTGTTTTACCTTTGTTGTATCTTTATTATTACATCTGGATCGCCACCGTACAGCCACGCTACGCACTCTCTTGCTCAATAACACTGTAATGGCCCAACTGTTCGGCTTTCCCCCAGGATACTTCGTGATTCGCTCCGTCGCAACTGGCCGCCTGTGGGACGTCAGCGCAGACGATGTTGAAGATGGAACTCCGATCATCCTCTGGCCAGAGAAGGAACAGTCTCTCGTTGAAGGTGAGTTACTAATGAGACTGTTGCATCACTCCATTGCCATCATGCAAACTCATGGGTCTGACAAGGTTTGAGAGCTCCGGAAGCGAATAACCAGGTCTGTGGGTTTCCAAGGCTCAAGTCAGCCTCGTTCACATTCCTCAGGTGTTCTTTATTGATACCTCCGGTGCTCTATGCTCACGAGCTTCTGGGCATGCGATTGACGTGCAGCGTATGTGCAATTCGGCAAAAGCAATAGACTTGTTGACCCCATTCTCATGCACACCAGAGGATCATATTGTGCTGAGACACAGGCGACCAGTTTCTCACCCTTATCCCAACGCATATTCACACCCGCTTCCGCAATTCTCGTACAATCAAGAGACGCAGGAGATCTCCGTATCGTTCTCATGCGACCCCACTTATCCACCTTCTGGAAGTACTCCCTCGACTGCATGGCAAAGGCGAAGGTATATCCTATCTTCCGTTCCAAAGAGAAAACCCAAGTCCTTCATCGATAACGCCTCTGCATTCCTGTCTGCCACCGTCGCGGTTCCGTTTTCACTCCTTGGAAGTTTGTCTGCACATCCAAAGAGCACACCGGAAGAGGTGTTTAGCGGTAACATAGATCTGGCGGAAGATGAGATGTTGGAGCAGGACCGCGGAGAAGAAGGGGAGGTTGATGATTCTTCTGATCCCCAAAGGGACCTCCGACTTCTTTCCATCGTCCCAGGGGGTATGGCACCAGAGGGGACGAATGCCGGAAAACGTAGGCAGTGGCAGGTCTCTGCGTTGCGTACTAGATCTGCTGGCCACCGTCGCACGCTGTCTCTTTCACACAAATAATTAATCAAGCGACTTTGACCAACAGGAGTCGTGTGTCATTGAGATGACATTCGTCGGAACAAGTTGAAACGTGCATTAACTTTGTGGTTACTAGGTGCCGGCCATACCCTTTGATAACGCCCTCGCAGATAGAGGTCGCATGTGCTGCCTTGCTTACGCGTCTTCTCGCATCAGACAAGTCTGTCTAGCCTTAGCAACCTCATAGCGGTCGGTTATCCGACTAGCAAATGATGGTCACGAGCACCCGAGGATTGTCAAGTAATGGTGGTTATATACCTTTGACTGGTCTAGGTTTGGCGGTTACCACACCGTTGTTCTCCCTATCCGCGCACTCAATAAAGTCTGAAACAGTCTCGGTGGCCCATTTCTGTGCACACCTTGATACATGGGCTGTGATGTGACCTGTCACTCATAGCACATTCTTTCAAATCGGAGGTCTCGTTTCGGACTTGAGCATTCATGCTAGTATTACAAGTTCCAAGCGAACCCACTTAGTGGTTGGGCCCAGGCGACGTCGATGACATGGGGTCGCTGCCATCGCCAAACGGATCAGGAAACGAGCGAAGGATACGGCACCGGTGTACTTGAGGTAACGTTTCCACCATGAATAACAGACCTGGTACTGGCTTCTGGCACAGTTTTGATAGTGTGTCATCGGTATGCACAACCCGTCTTAGAAGAGTGTCACTGGGGAGTGAGTTGTATTTCCTCGTTGAAAGAAGCATTCAACGAGATTGTAGCTGGCACTGAGGATGGAGTCAAACGCGTCATCAGAGGATTGAGCGTAGTCTGGTGACCAGCCCGTTATGAGGTCACCCGACTAGATTGAGTGGCTTAAATTTCGTGTTTGTTCCGCCGAAGGGTCACTTTTTTCGTCACTTCAGTGCTTGCAGAGGTGCGGATATCGTCGAAGTTGTCCCTGCATGTGTGCTAATCCGGTTTTCTGACAAAGATAGTGTGGTTGAGGTTACCCCACCAATCTCTCAGGCTTGTGGGGAATATCGATAAGCTCTAAGCCGTTGCAAAGGCTTTCAGCGTACCGCGTGTGTAAATATGATCATGATAACTTGATGTACTCTTTGTATTCCAACGACAAGGATGTCATTTCGAGTCCTCCGCTCACGAAAGCAACAAGGATCAATCAAATATTACGATACGAGGGTATCGAGTCGTAAAGCGAATCATACAGAAATCGTCCGAAAAGGTCCATGTGAACAGAGGATCACTCAAGCAGCCAACTTTTGACTCAGCTTCTTTTCCCCCATTGGCCCGGAGCAGTAGATTCGTATGTTGGAGGGCTGTCGGAGTATTGGCCTGATGGTGACATCACTATATTGTTCTTGGGTCCCCTCGGACCCCTGACAGGGCTGACGCTGTTTGGAACATTGGTGACTTGAGTATCAATTAGGCCTGGCGATCGCGATGTCGGTGGAGTAGGATTTGAAGCGGCCTGATAATGTCCGTAGTATGGGTCGCTGTAGGGGTCATTTATTGGAGCAGTTGGTGTGGTGTTTGCACTGTATGCGCCTCCACCGAGCGTGTAGCCGCGGTCGGACTGCAAAGTGGGAGATCTGGACGGGTTCGGTGGATATGAGGATTGAGTCGCGTTGTAGGGGGCTGGGTTGAATGTGCTGTACGGGTCGTAGGGTTGTTGGGCATCTGAAAACATGTTAGTGAATGTTACAAAAAGTGGAAAGAGACTCACGTGAAGTGGCAGCATTGTGACCGTACGCTTGTGGGCTGTATGGATCGCTATTATAATGGTTATCTGGAGAAGGGTCGTATAGGGCTGCCGCGGGAATTGGAGCCGGGGTATTGGACGACGGCGCGTACATAGAGGGGACAGTGGATCCCGCGGCCGTGGAATGTGTGATTGTACTTCCTTGACGCTGTGGCCCTGGGGGATAAGGAGATACGTTGTTGTACTCATCCACTGCACGGGTGCCAGGAGGCGCTTGTATGTAACCCCCGCGTGCATATCCCCGCGTAGACCGACCATAGGACCCCATGCCAGCATTTCCGGCTGTGGATATGCTCTGGTTATCGCGGTATGGTACGTCTTCGTCAAGGTAAACTTCCTCTCCTTCCATGCGAGCCTTGAGAGGCTGCGATTGGTCATATTCTTGGAAGGCAGGCAGACCAACTTCGGGTTGTGCTTGACGAGCTTTGCGATCCGCCTCCGCTTTAACCGCATCTAGGCGCATTTGTTCGTTGGCATTGTATCCGCTTTCACCGATGGGAGTGCCAATTTTCCCTCCCCACGCATCATGCGGGCGACGTCTGATGCAACATCTGCCAACGCCATAGAGGCAGCCGCTGAAGAAGAGAAGAACCCATGCAGCGAGAGTCAGCCACACAGCATTGCCAATCGAAGCAGAGCCACCCTGCACGGAATTCAGGCGAGACTTCGCTACAAAAAATAGGGCGATGTCGAAAATAAAAGCGGCGAGGGCAACAGTAGCAGCAAATCCGGATATGCAGCTGCTGAAGCAGGTCATGGACATCTCGCGAACGTGAGCGAGGAGACCAAAAATTGCAGAGATAGCGGCAAGGCCAAAAGCAACGATATGGAGTACGAGGACATAGGTGAGCCATTTGACGACAATCTGAGGTATTTGTATGGTTGTGTCACCAACAAGAGCGTTGACATCTTGAAAGCGGGTGAGGACAACGGCAGAGAAGAGCAAGCGACGACTGACTGAGTTCGTATCCAACGGTAGCATTTGAACAGGTAGTCGATGAATCTACGGACATGCAGTAACCAAGGGTTCCAAAAGTAATGTCGCCATTGAGATTCTCAGCGGACAGCGACGCCTTGAGGAAGTAGACGGACTTGATGAGGGGAACGGAGAAAGAGACGACTCCTAGGAGGACTGTTGCTGTGAGGGTTATAAGGAATCCAGGCGTAGCTGGTCTGATGAGGCCGCTCATAATGGGGAACAAGCAGAGGAGTTGATGGCTGTGTCAACTACGGAGACAACTTCCATTCTAGGAAATTGAGTATCTTGCGCTGACCCCGCACGACTTTGCCGTTGTCCACCGTCGTCTTCCACTCGAACCCGTTCTTCTCAAACACCCGTCGGCTGCCCTCGTTGTCCGCGAATGTGTACCCCGCCATGTGCCCAACATTCATCCGTGGAATCGCCCATCTGCTCATGATTGTCCCCATCGCCGCACTCATAATCCCTCGTCCGTGATGCGTCGACGCAAGGTAGTCTAAAGCAGGTCGTCAGTACACTCCCTTTGAACTGGAAAATTTCATACATCCAAACGTCCACACGATCCCTGGGTCTCCAACCCCCTTCCCCTCGTTCGCCTCCACTGCTCTCCTCCGCTCTTCAGCGTCGAGCACTTCTTCCATCGGCGCGCGGCAGATCCTAATGTCCCCGACATATGCGTCTCTCCCGTCCGGGAGGACTTCCCTAATGTATCTGACCGGGCATCCCCCCACCAGCTTCAATGGTCCGTCTGGGTTTACTTGGCCTTCCTGACTCAACTCTGCGAGGATATCGTCGCTCTGCTTCACGATGATCCCAAGCCACTCCTCTGCGTGCTGGTCGTAGTACGGAATGGGCGGGCCTTCCAACCATATTGATACCCTCGGATCATTGATGATGGGAGCTAGGCTCCTAACATCACTTGTGCGCGGGGGTGTTAGAATAATGTTGTCGTTTGGGGCGGGAAGACGGAGAAAAGGCTCTCCTGTCTGCGGATTGATGTCGAGCGGGTATAGCTGGCTGGCTGGCATGATGGTGTCGAAATCCCCCTTGATCGACCTTTAAATCCTTCTCGGATATCGCAACTCATTATTAATACATCACGAATGCTGTGGTTCCCGTCTATTCCTCTAGAACAGCCATCGAGGTGTCATTTATTAATCGGATACGCCTCCCGTGCGATCTTGATGGCAGTTTCGACCTCACCAGTGTTTACGCCAACACCCTGAGCTCCGTCCTCCTTTCCTCCAGCCTAGATCGAGCGTTCGTTAACTCGGCCAACGGCATGCCCCAAGTCTGCCTCACCTTGCCACCCAAAACTTCGGTCACTTTCGACGCCCATGTTCGAGCATCAAATCCTTTCGCCCGGACTTCTTCGGGTACATAGTTCGCGTGTGCCACCTTACCGCCCTCCAAATTGGCACTGAATACATACACTGCTTTCCCGAGTTTCTTGCCTTGTGCGACGACATTTTGAAGGATCTGTTTTTGTGGGGTAGCGATTAACTTGCTAACCGTCATACTAATCCCACCTTTGGGTTTCCATCCACGTTCACAGTCGTGAAATATCCTACGGCATCTGGATTTTCCTTGAAATAGGTAATCACTGCGTCCACGGCCTGCAGGAAAATCAATGCCTGTGATGTTTCAAGACAGAAAACAAACCGATTTATTAAGCGCAGCTTCCTTCTCCTTTGTCTGCTTGTCGAAGGCCTTGCGAATTAGTGTCAAACGCTCTTTCAATTCTGCTTTGGCCAAGACTGAGATGTCTGCCTGTCCAAGCTCCTAGAATACGGGTGAGCATCACACAGAACTCATTCAACAACGCAGCCTACCACTGTAAGCGCCTTCAGACCAGTATCCTTTTCATTCCCTGAACCTGTTTCTAGTACGTCAAGGCGAGATCTGAATTCGTTCGCGATACGCGTTGCCTCTTGGGCCTCTTGTCCAGTAAGGGCGGTAATTCGTCTGATCCCTTTGGCGATCCCAGATTCCTCGATAATTACAAAGCCCTTGATATCACCTGTCTTTGCAACGTGTGTACCCCCACAGAACTCGATACTGGTGCTTCGCCATTTGGGATTCTCAAGGTCCTTGGTGATCTCGTCAACATCGTACTCAAGCACGACCACTCGCACTGGGTCCGGATAAGCTTCGCCAAAGACCGCGCGGAGACCGGGAATTTTGTACCCGAATTTAAGATCAACGTCTTTGCTGTAAACTTTGACATTCCTCCTGATCCAGTCAGTGCTCATCGACTCGATCTTGGTAAGTTCCGAGAGGGTAATCTGAGCTTTGTGAGAAAAGTCAAACCGCAATTTTGTGGGAGCGACAAGAGAGCCCTTCTGATCAATGTGGTCTCCAAGTACTTCGCGGAGGCAGAAGTTGAGAATGTGCGTAGCGGTATGGTTACTGCGGAGTGGCCACCGGCGTAGTTCGTCGTATGAAGAAATAACTTCGTCGCCAATACTTAGTTGGCCATACTTGAGATGTCCAGTGTGCAGGACATAGCCACTGTACGCCTGAACATTCGTCACTTCGAAATCGCATGCATCGTCGATGACGATATTTCCGGTATCGTGTTCCTGGCCACCAGATTCTGCGTAGAAACTCGTGCGGTCAAGAAGAATACCAAAGTTAGCGCCATAGGGAATGTCGATGGTAGATCCGCGAAACTCGCGATTGTAGTAAATCCCCTTCACCTTTGCAGTAATATTTCCGAGTTCTGTAGCGTACGGTATAACTCCGAGCACCAAACAGGTGATAGCACTCACGGTATTTAGGGGAATCATCAGTTTTGGGTATCGCATCGTTCTTCTCTAACGCTGCAAGATCATGAACATCAAGCTTGACACTCTCTGCCTTGCCTCTCTTGAACGTCCCCTTGCTGGCTTCCCTAGAACGTTCTTGCGCGGCTTCAAACTCCTTCTCATTGATACTGAGGGATAGCTCTTCCGCCATGAGGCGTGTCAGATCAACGGGAAAACCAAACGTGTCGTATAAACGCCACACATCGGCACCGCTGAGTTCACTGCAGCCAGTCTCCCTTGTACGTGCAGCATATTGATCAAAAAGCTTTTCCCCGCGATCTAGGGTTCGCGAAAACGATTCCTCTTCCTCGTCAAGAATCTCCTTGATTTCGTTTTGTTTCTTCTGAAGTTCAGGGAAGACGTCCCCCTGGGGGAGGTCAGTATACCATAGCATAAAAGAAGATAGCACATACCAGTTGTTCAATGACAACGGGTACGAGTGATGAGAAAAACGAGCCGATGGGTGCACCAAGTTTCTTCCTAGTATATCGACAGCCACGGCGGAGGATGCGGCGGAGAACATAGCCTCGACCAACATTGTTTGGCACACCACCATCGCTGAGCGCGATCGAGAGTGTTCTCACGTGATCAGCGACAACACGGTAGGCAGTATCAATGCCATCGATGTCCTCTACACCAAACTTGCCAGTATATGGACGCGCACCACTAAGCTCCTGAATCTTGACCATGATGGGGTGGAATATATCTGTATCATAGTTGGACAACTTGTTTTGAAGGACGGAGACGATACGCTCGAAGCCCATGCCAGTGTCCACGTGCTTCGCCGGGAGAGGTTTCAGGGAGCCGTCCTCTTCGCGGTTGAATTGAATGAAAACGTTATTCCAGATTTCAACAACCATCGGGTCGTCAGCGTCAACAAGATGTGGAACCTCACGACCGCCTATTCGGTCGACATGTATCTCGCTGTCACGATGATTGATATGGGCTAGAATGAGCAGACGTCAAGCTCACCTACATGGTCCGCATGGGCCGGTCGGACCCATCTCTGCAAATGGAAGTTAGGAATGAGACATGTCGGAAAGAATGGAAGATTACCCCAGAAATTGAATTTTGATGGAATGACGTGAGTAGGATCTAGGCCGAGATCGAGCCAGGCTTTTCTGGCCTCGTCGTCGCATGGAATGTTGTTTGATGGGTCGCCAGCAAAGTAGGTGACATAGAGTCGCTCCTTTGGGAGGCTGTAGATTCGGGTCAAAAGTTCCCAGCTGAAATTGATAGCATCTTTCTACAGACGAAATGATAAGGAGTATAAGGAGGCGATGGAAGGCGCTAACCTTGAAGTAGTCCCCGAAGGACCAATTGCCAAGCATCTCAAAGAACGTATGGTGGTAGGAATCTTTCCCGACATCCTCAAGATCTGGTAAGGGGTGAGTAAGAAAAAACATGCCTATGGAGAAGTGAGACCATTGTGTTTTCCGCCAGCTCTGATGCACTTCTGGGAGTTGAAAGCACGTCTGAGTTTGCCCCGCTCTGAGTTGGGATCGACTGTGCCCAGAAAGATGGGTTTGTACTAGATCGAGTAAGAGGACGTCAAGAAAAAGAGAAACGAGACTGACTTGGTTCATGCCTGCGTTGGCGAAGAGCAGGGTGGGGTCATCATAGGGAATGGTGGAGGAGGAGGGGACAAAAGTGTGGTCTCTGCTACGAAAGTAGGCAAAGAATTCGTCGCGGATTCTGCGCGCAGGCCAAGGACCGTTGTAGGGGGAGGCCATTCTTGCAAGACTCGACAAGACTCGCATGCAATGCAGAATGACTATGACTAGATGCCAATCGACGTGACTCGGAATGTCACATGACGCGATAGGATCACGTGCTCTGTCTCGCCCACCTGCCCTGAACCCGATCGATAACCTCCTCACAGATCTTTTCGACACTCCGGTGCTCTCCCTTTTCTTCTGCCCGTCACTCGTAGACACCATGGTGTATGTTCTCCCCCTTGTCTTTCTTCCTTATCATGATGCTCATCATTTTCTTCCAGTAACTTCACTGTAGGTGAGATCGTACCCCTTCAATCTCTGTCTATCTCTCACATGAAACAGACCAGGTCCGCCAGCTTATGGACCGGCCCACAAACATTCGCAACATGAGTGTCATCGCTCATGGTTAGTCTTTCCCTGTCATCCCTTCCGACCGCCATCTTATCTAATCCTCCTAGTCGATCACGGAAAATCGACCCTCACTGATTCCCTCGTCTCCAAGGCTGGTATTATTGCATCCGCAAAAGCCGGAGATATGCGGTTTACGGATACCCGTGAAGACGAAAAGGAGCGTGGTATCACGATCAAATCGACCGCTATTTCCATGTACTTTGAGATGCCCAAGGAAGATGTCGAAGCCATCAAGCAAAAAACAGACGGTATGAACAATATCTATTAATTTTTTTTCTAGTCTTACACATCCATTCTCATCGTAGGTAACGAATTCTTGATCAACTTGATCGATTCGCCTGGCCACGTCGACTTTTCCTCAGAAGTCACTGCCGCTCTCCGTGTCACAGATGGCGCCCTCGTGGTCGTTGATTGCATCGAAGGTGTTTGCGTCCAGACAGAAACCGTCCTGCGTCAGGCTCTCACGGAACGTATCAAACCCGTCGTCATCATAAACAAGGTCGACCGTGCCCTCCTCGAGCTTCAAGTTCAGAAAGAGGACCTTTACCAATCCTTCCAACGTACAGTTGAGACTGTCAACGTTATCATCTCGACTTACCACGATTCCGCCCTCGGTGACGTCCAGGTCTATCCTGACAAGGGAACCGTCGCCTTCGGTTCTGGCCTCCACGGATGGGGCTTTACCCTTCGCCAGTTTGCGAACAGGTACTCTAAAAAGTTTGGTGTCCCCAAAGACAAGCTCATCTCAAAGCTTTGGGGAGACAACTTTTTCAACCCCGCGACTAAAAAGTGGACTACCAAGCCTTTAGACGCTGATGGTAAACCCCTGGAGCGTGCTTTCAATATGTTTGTACTCGATCCCATATTCAGGATCTTTGAAGCCGTTATGAAGCAAAAGAAGGACCTCGTAGAAACTATGTGCGAGAAGCTTGACATCAAGCTTACTCCCGAAGAAAAGGACACTAACGAAAGCAAGCCTCTCCTCAAAACTATGATGCGCAAGTTCTTGCCTGCAGGAGATTCTCTCTTGGAGATGATTGTCATTCACCTACCATCACCTGCCACCGCCCAGCGTTACCGTGTCGAGACTTTATATGAAGGTCCCATGGACGACGAGTCTGCCATCGGTATTCGTGACTGTGACCCCAAGGGCCCTCTAGTTCTCTACGTCTCGAAGATGGTCCCCACGTCAGATAAGGGCCGCTTCTATGCGTTCGGTCGTGTCTTTTCCGGAACTGTTCGTGCCGGTCCCAAGATCCGCATCCAAGGACCCAACTACGTTCCTGGAAAGAAGGAAGATCTCTTCGTCAAGTCTGTCCAACGCACTGTCCTTATGATGGGTCGTTACATCGAACCTATTGAGGACTGTCCTTCCGGCAACATTATCGGTCTCGTTGGCATCGATCAGTTCTTGCTCAAGAGCGGCACCCTCACCACTTCCGAAACCGCTCACAACATGAGGGTCATGAAGTTCTCGGTGTCCCCTGTCGTACGAGTAGCGGTGGAAGTCAAGAACGCCAGCGATCTACCCAAGCTTGTTGAAGGTCTCAAGCGTCTCTCCAAATCCGACCCTTGTGTCCAGGCTTGGATTGAGGAGACTGGTGAGCACATCGTTGCCGGTGCTGGAGAGCTCCACCTGGAAATTTGCTTGAAGGTTAGATTTCACCTTTCCATAAATTTAATTATCGCTTAGGTACGAGTATAGGACTTACAAGAGGACCACGCAGGTGTTCCTCTGAAGGTCTCTGACCCCGTCGTTGGTTACCGTGAGACAGTGAAGGCAGAGTCTTCGATCGTTGCCCTCTCTAAATCACAGAACAAACACAACCGTCTGTACGCGAAGGCCATGCCACTTGATGAAGAAGTTACCAAGGCCATCGAGGCTGGTAAAATTAATGCCCGCGATGATTTCAAAGCTCGTGCACGTATCTTGGCTGACGAACATGGTTGGGATGTCACCGATGCGAGGAAGATATGGTGTTTTGGTCCTGATACTACTGGGCCCAACTTGTTGGTTGATGTCTCCAAGGGTGTGCAGTACCTCAATGAAATCAAGGATTCATGTATTGCCGCATTCCAGTGGGCCACGAAGGAAGGTGTCTGTGCTGAAGAGAACATGCGCGGCATCCGTGTTAACGTTATCGACGTAACTGTGAGTTTAGACATCATTGCTAGTGTATCCTTTCGTCTGATATATTTCTAGCTACACGCTGATGCTATCCACCGTGGTGGTGGCCAAATCATCCCAACATGCCGGCGTGTCTGCTATGCTGCATGTCTGCTTGCTACGCCAGCTCTCCAAGAGCCCATTTACTTAGGTAATGTGTTTACTCATCCTTGGTCTGACGTAGAGCTGATGTTTACTTTAGTCGAGATTCAATGTCCTGAAAATGCCATAGGTGGTATTTACAGCGTACTAAACAAGCGTCGTGGTCAAGTCTTTGGCGAGGAACAGAGACCCGGGACCCCCATGTTCACTGTCAAGGCATACCTGCCAGTCATGGAATCTTTCGGCTTCAACGCGGCGCTTCGATCACAAACTGCGGGACAGGCCTTCCCCCAGAGTGTGTTTGACCACTGGGAGCTTATGGGCGGCTGTAGGTGGTTGTTTTAGATGAATGGTACTCCGTGCTGAATTCCTTTTAGCGCCTCTTGAAAAGGGCAGCAAACTTGAAGAACTTGTCAAATCCATCCGCACGCGCAAGGGTCTCAAGGTAAGTTTCTAGCCCTTCCCCTTCGCAGTTGCCGACAACCCGTTCATAGCCGGATATCCCTCCCTTGGACTACTACTACGACAAGTTGTAATTCTTGCCTGCAATAAGGATTGTCATGACTTACAGTAAAGAACCTGTTGTAAGCTGTTGTATGCCAACAATTCATTCATTCATTTCCTATCTACTTGGGGATTCCATCAGCACACCCAATATAGGATGTGTGTGCAGCGCAATCGAGCGTCGGTGCGATCCGACTGCAACTGTTGCACGCTCGGCTACTACTTCCTATTCGGCTAGTTATGCTAGAACCCTCGCCAGCTGTGCTCAAGGCTTTAAGCGAATCCTGAAGTCTTAAGCCCCAACTTCCAAGGGCCCAGGTTTTCGACACCCCGACTTTACTTGCAGTCGAAGCCTCTAGGTTGCCGTTCGTCTCAGAAATGCGGCAGAATGATGTAACCGGCTGATTGAGACTTTGCTAAGTAGAGCAGTTTGTCGCAGCGCACCCGAGTCGGCACCGCTTTGGTGCACAAGTCATAGTACGTGTACAGTCAATGACTCGAACGTTTCAGCCGTTCCATACAAATTCGGAGGAAATAAGATCATCTCTCAGTGCCTCCCCTCAGAAAAGATGTCAAAGTCTATCGATGATTTAGCGACCATGCCCGGTATCCAGGCATACCTGCAGGATCACCCCAGGTTCGCTGCTCACACAGTTGAGAGACTCTCGGGGGGGTTCGGTAATTTCACGTACAGGATCCACCTCCTCAGATCACTCGCTGGCCGCCAAACGCTTGTTCTAAAATATGCGCCCCCGTATGCTGCTGCGTCTGGCGGCACATTTCCTTTGGATCAGAAACGCCAGGTATGGGACAACTAAATAAAATCATCCTGTGATGCTAATAACGGAAATCAGCTCGCGGAAGTCCAAGCGCTCCGCCTCGCGTCCCGGCAATCTATGACCAGTGCTTCCGCATTTATCGCGGTCCCCACCGTACACTTATTCGACGAGGAAAAACATGTCATTATCATGGATGACGCAGGGGTGGATTCTCGAACTCTGAAGGCACTACTCATCGAAGAGGGTGTACCGAAAATCATTGCACAGCAAATCGGAACTGCTCTGGGCGAATTCATCTCCGGTGTTCACAGCTGGCACCAGGATCCTGACGTAGACCTAAGCTCATTCGCAAACAATCAAGTTGGAAAGTATATCACAGCTTGGATAACCTACGGGCGGCTCGAGTCCACTCTCTCCGGAAAGGATGACATTCCTACACTCTCGGATCCGGGGCTCGGAATATCCGAGGCAAAGATGGCCACGATATCGAAGATAGCGGAGAAAAGGCAACATGCGGTCTACGCGGCGTCTGTGTCCGATCCAATGACGCATGGAGATTTCTGGCCAGGAAATCTAGTCGTGTCCCTTAAACGCGGGACAGATGGAAGCATAGAAGGCGTGGAGAAGTTATTTGTCCTGGACTGGGAAGTCAGCAAGACTGGGTTGCCTGGCCTAGATCTGGGTCAACTTTGCGCGGAGCTGTGGACATTGTCCGAGTTTCATCCTGCGCGAAAGGAGTCAACTCGGAGCATGATAGAGTCGTTCTTGGGCACTTACAGAGAGCGGAGGGGGATGGGTGCAGACGCCGAACTTGCCAGAGTAGTCGCAAGTCATATCGGTGCACATGTGGTGGCAGTCACTCCGCGCGCGGGCTCCTGGTCTGGTAAGCAGAAAATGAGAGAGGCTGTGGAGGAAGGTGTGGAGATGCTGGTCCTGGGTGAGGAGGGATCTGAGTTAGCCTTGAAATCAAGTATCGTAGGGCCACTCCTCTGATGCGTATCCATCCAGTGCATACACCGCGTGTTCGTCGGAACTGGAACGGTTCCTCGGTCCCTTTGAATGATTAGTCCATACTATAGTCATTCTCATGTAGCGTTATTCACGGTTAGCCGCGTCTAACTTAAGGTGCGCCGATAGAATTTCAGAACGACTTGTCGTAACTCGCTCGGCACCGGCCGGTGAACATGTCACGATGTTTGTTTTGCCAGTGGTGACTCGAATGTTTTGGCCGCTAACATAAATTCGGAGGAAACAGGATCCGCCGATAATTGACACACCTTTGGGAATATGTCGGCGACCATCGACGATTTAGCGACTATACCAGGGGTCCAGGTATATCTGCAGGATCACCCCGAATTCGCTGCTCACACAATTGAGAGACTCTCGGGTGGTGTGTGTAATTTCGCGTACAGGATCCACCTCCACAGACCACTCGCCGGTCGCCAGACGCTCGTCCTGAAATATACGCCTCCGTACGTTGCTACGTCCGGTGGGGAGCTTCCTCTGGACCAGAAACGCCAGGTACGCAACAACTTGGCAAGATATCCTCCAACGCTGACAACGGGAATCAGCTCATAGAGGCCCAAGCACTCCACCTTATGGCCCGGCTACCTGCAGCAAGTCCTACGAGCGTTACTATTCCTGCTGTCCATCTATCCGATGAGGAAAAACATGTCATTGTCATGGATGATGTGGGGTCGGATTGTCAAACCCTGAAGGAACTACTCATCGATGAATCTTTGCCGAACATGGTCTCAGAGCAGATTGGCAGTGCTCTGGGTGAATTCATCTGTGGAGTTCATACCTGGAACCAGAGTGCCAACACCGAACTTGCCCTATTCGCAAACAATCAGACCGCGAAGGATTTCTTGTCCTTCATCTATGGACAACTTGAGTCCACTCTGTCTGGGAAGGATGACCTTCCAGCACTCTCCGATCCGCTGCTCGAAGTTTCCAAAGCAAAGCTGACAACAATATCAAAGGTGGCAGAGAAGAAGCAACAGGCGATTCGCGATGCGTCCGCATTCAATCCTTTGACGCACGGAGATCTCTGGCCAGGCAATGTACTGGTGTCGCTTAGACGCGGGATGGACGGAACTATAGTAGGCGTGGAGAAGCTATGCGTTCTGGACTGGGAAGACTGCAAGACTGGGTTTCCTGGATTAGATCTGGGTCAACTTTGTGCGGAGCTGTGGACATTGTCCGAGTTCTATCCAGCGCGAAAGGAGTCTGCCCAGAACATGATAGAGTCGTTTTTGGGTGCCTACAGGAAACGGAGGGGGAAGGGTGCAGACGTTGAACTTGCTAGAGTGGTTGCTACTCACATTGGTGCATACTTTGTGACACTCACTCCACGTACAAGTCCCCTGTCTGGAAGACAGACAACGAGAGAGCTTGTAGAGAAGGGAGCAGAAATGTTGGTCCTGGGTGAGGAGGGATCTGAATTAGCCTTGAAAGCAAGCATCGTAGGGCCTCTTCTCCGATGAGCATCGGGACTGAACATTAATACTCACTTTCTTCATCATGATACCGTATCTTGCCGAGCTACCTCCAGAAATATATACTGGAATATTGGCACATGTCCCTCGGGAAGAACGACGACAGGCTACCTTGTCGCTCACCAGAGCAATTCCACGCTCCCCGGTTCCACTGCACCACCTCTTCGAAGACATCCGCCTCAAGTCAGCGGAGCGCGTGGTGCAGCTATATCGTCGGCTGCGAGGACGCTTAGAGGAGCCACGCTGGGTCAAAAACTTTTCTCTCGAAACATGGAACGTAGATGCGGACGTGGTGGTTAACCTCGTCTTCTTACTTCCGCAGTTGTCTGGGATCACACTGTTTGTTGGGCCGAATTTTGCACCGGAGCATATGGAAGAGATCCTGGAGAAACCAAGAGAAGCCCTGCAATACATTTCATTGCGTTTCAGACCATAGTAAGTCAGCTTCTTGCGACCATGGTTTGGTCCATTGAACATGGCTTTAGCGTGCAGAGAGCAACATACTATCAATTCCTCAAGGTGGGAGGATTAGCCCACGCGTGTTCCGTTCGTTAACTCGGAGGGTCAGGGTGCATACTTTGACACCACTTTACAGACTCTTTCTCGATGGCCAACAGGGAACCTTGTCACTTTATCAATCGTGCAAGATCCTCTGGACGCAGAAACAGCCCGCAGACACAACTTCGCGCAACCCTTGGTGTTCTTCCGCCTTGATTCCATACACGAGCTAGCTTCTTCGTTCTACCTCCGTCACTCTCTATCATGTCTGCGACTGCGAGTCCCGTCTCGGGAAGTGGCTCCTTTTATCTACAGTTCACCTCGTTCCACTCCCGGGCTCCGCATATTGGATTTATCGACGTGCAGCGTCCGATTGGCGGATGTGGAATTCCTGTTGGCGCGGTTTCGGCAGTTGATGCATTTGATACTAGACAAATGTAACATCATTCGAGCGGACATCCTGGAGAGCGAGTGGGCGAGCGTCGGCAAAGCTTGCGCACTAGCGAGTGTCAAAGCGGCCAAGGGACGAGAGAAAAAGCTCAAAACTTGGCTGGAGGTTCACGCAGCTCGCAACACGCCAGACCCGCTGGACACTGTCACCGCACCCCAAGAAATTGCTGCAACTAGACGCGTCCGCCCTGGCCGTCGTGGGTTGGCCACTGCAACGATATCATTTCGAGATGCGCCAACAAGAACGACTCCTGCTATTCGAGCAGACGTAGCGACACCCAAGGTCCGTATAGTCCCATCACCCCCAACACTTTGCTCCTTGAGCACGGTCGCAAGCGCGGTGCACAAGGACAGACACGATGCCATTCGAACTCAGTTCGAGAAAGGCTGGGACGAGGGTCTTGCCCAGCTCACCGTCATACGGAAGAGATTGTACCAGTCATGGAAAAATGGAGTGAGGATGATGCACATTGCTGGTGACCAAGGTACGGAAGAGGGTTTCGAAGGCTTGGAAGACATTGACGGAGAAGATGCGTTCTATGGGCGAGGCGAGTCAGGGAATGTGTGGTCAGTACCAGTGCTTTGTCTCGCAGGTGGAGGGTATTCTGGCTCGCATGTGGATGGGTGTGGCCACGCAGCAGCTAGCTGCGTGTGGCCAGATCATCTAGGCAAAAAAACTGACATGGTGTACCAATAATAGAAGTAGATCTCTAAGTTGGGCTTTCAACCACCGTGGGGTTGGCTGAAAGGGTTCGTAGCCAATCAGCCTCATGCTCCATCTCCAGAAGAGACCGAGGTGGCCGATCGTCGAAGGCATCGACCCTCAGCGGCTGGAACCAAGCATCGACCCCGTTCGTATCTATGAAATGTTGATGAAGGGAAGCTTCTGAGCGTTCTAAAGCGGGGTATACATCATCCATCCTCTCGGAGAAGTGGTCACCCTTGAACCTGCGGGGCAGGATGTGGAAGTGGACATGTGGCACGGACTGACCCGCAGCTTTTCCGTCCTGGAGACTGATGGATGAATTCATAACAGCGGTATTACGATTGAGACTACCTGACATGCCACGGTGAGCGAGTCGGCACCGTAGGCTTTTTCAATCACACGGCCAACGTGTTGGACGGAACTAATGAGCGATGCCAACTCAGGCGTTGTGAGGTCCGTCAGTCTTGGTACGACACGCGTGGGTATGACGAGGACATCTTTAGCTGCGTGAGCGCACATAAGGCGAATCAAAATGAACCAAACTAACGACCCGGCACGATTGGCTTGAGGTTCACGATGGCATACGACAGGCCTGCTCGATAAAAGGCCTGTCTGGTCACCTCCATGGTGGAGAACAAGAGCGGGGTCATCGTACTAGGGAACGTCGGAGTGCACAGCCACCCGTTCAGAGACTCGACCTGCACATATTCGCCCATGTCCAGTCCGACCGAGCTACATTTACCTGCAACGCTTCCATATCCCATAAAGGTCGCATCGCTGGACGCTTATCAGGGGGCACCTGTTCAGCGCGGCACCCGTCTACTCACTTATTCTTTTAAATATCAGCCCCCAACACCCGGTGCACGCTCTGAAATTCGTTTCGGAACTTGGGACTGTCTCCTGGACGGCACTGTCGAAACGTGGTCTATTTGCGTGGGCGACGAAATCTCTCTTCAGAAGTCCAAGCAAAAGCCAGCCATCACTATTCTTGAACCCTGCAAACATGGGGTCCAAGTTGGTGGCTTGTGTGGCATCTGCGGCAAGGATATGACCGCGTAGGTGACACTCCTGTTCTTGACGGCTCCCGGGCTTAACCCTCTGTTTCAAGATATGACTATACAGGTTTCTCTGATGCGTCGCGCGCATCCATCCAAATGACACACTCTGCCTTTGGTCCAACCGTATCCATAGAGGAAGCACAGAGGATAGAGAGAGAGACTGCTGATCATCTCCTCAAGTCTAGAAAGCTATCCTTGATCGTAGATCTCGACCAGACAATCGTACATGCGACCGTTGATCCCACGGTTGGCGAATGGATAACGGAGGGAGAGGCTTGGGAGACTAGGCAACTCAAAAAGTCATCCGCCACGCCCAATGATGATGGTTCAGACTCCTCTGATAGTGAAACGTCCGAAGCGGACGTATGTAATCCCAATTGGGATGCCCTCAAGGATGTCCGCAAGTTTCGACTCGGTCCGGAATTATTCGGGCTACCTCCAACGAGAAGAACCTCCAAAGTCAAGGGAAAGCACAAAGCCCTAGAAACAGATGGGTGCATGTATTACATCAAACCACGGTATGCATCTATTCGTCATACGAGGCTCCTCCGGCACCGCTTATTGATTTGCACAGTCCCGGTTTGTACGACTTTCTCCGCAACCTGTCTACAAAATACGAGATGCATGTATATACCATGGGCACTCGCGCATACGCGGAAGAGGTTTGTGCTGCCATTGATCCTGATCAGAAGATATTCGGTGGTCGTATCCTGAGTAGGGATGAAAGCGGAAGTGGGTGTGCCGTACTGCGTCTCTCAAATCACCGCTTACGTTCGTTAGGTCTCACGCAAAAAAGTTTACAGCGACTTTTTCCGTATGATACGTCTATGGTCGTCATTATTGACGATCGAGCAGATGTCTGGGAGTGGAGCCCGAACTTGATCAAAGTCATCCCTTGTAGGTCCTGCCAGAGACTGTCAGAAAGAAAAAGCTAACGTCGGTGAAGACGATTTTTTCGTAGGCATCGGTGACATTAACTCTGCGTTTCTTCCAAAAGCGGAGCCCTTGACCCCTACAGTGCACGCTCCGACTGGTCAGTTTCCAATAAGATATTGCCATGAACTTCTCGAATCATGATGATTAGGTAAACCGACTACTTCCTCAGAACAAAGCACGCCAGCTTCTCCATCCCCTTCCACATCTCCGCTTCCCCAGCCTGAAGAAAACGAACGCGTTGAAGCCGAGTCCACGGCCTTGTTGACGCAGAATTCCCTGGCGCTTGAAGCACAAGTGGAAGAACGACCTTTAGCAAAGAAACAAGAAGAACTCCAGGGTATAGTAACTTGATTCGAGCCCTGTTCCTATAATAACATCTGCATAGATACTGAGCAGACCGTTGCGTCCACCCAAACGGAGCATCCAAAAAAGGCGCTACTGAGAAACGATGATGTTGAACTACGGAGAGTTGGCAAGGTATGTCGGCGTATTCTAGCATATGCTTTTGATCCATCAAATGCTTTTGATAGCTGCTGGAAGATGTTCACCGACAGTTTTTTGATGGTTATGATCGGTATTACCCCGGGGAAAAGAACAAGAGGCGTAGGTCAGGCAACGAACAACTGGCCAGATATTACGATGTGACGGTGCGTGCATGAATCTATAAAAACTTATTTGCACTGAACCTCTCTATAGCGCATCATTCCAGAAATGCGTTCCAATACCTTCAATGGGATTCATATTGTGTTCTCTAGTGTTATACCTCTTGACACCAAGCCAGAAATTACCGAGATATGGAAGGTGGCACACATGTTTGGCGCTCGGTGTTATACAGAATTGAACAACTTTATCACACACGTAGTCGCTGCCAAGGTTTGTTGTCACAAAACGAAAGACATCTTGTATCTTCTAACTGTTCAACCCAGCAAGGAACTGTCAAGGTTGACATGGCACGAAAACGGGGCGGCATCAAAATTGTTTGGCTAGCGTGGTTCACAGATTCGATAGCATTATGGCAGCGACAAGATGAGACACCGTACCTCCTCGAGGATCCCACCCGAAATGCGCCTAGTTTGAGTCCCAATCTTGACCCTCACCCGATTTCCTCGGACCCTGAACCAGATGCTGATGACTGGGACGTCGAACCTGCACCTTCTGGCAAGGCCGCCTTTGAGCTCGCGGACATTGACTGGAGCAACATCAACGATGAAGTCGAGGCAGCTATGAACGAGAGTGATGACGAAGAAGACTTCAAAAGCGAACACAGTGTGAGGAGTGATATGGCATCAGAGGATGATGGCATGACTGATGAGACCCGTAGTCAGCCTAGGTGCGTCCGTTATTCTACCGAGAACTATTTGGTATTAAGCCTAGCCGTGTTAGCCCCAATTCTTCGCCCCGGCTAAAGCGGAAGCGCCTAAGAAGTGTTACCCCATCAGAGAACGGAAACAGCGATCTACAGCAGGATATTTTGCGATCACCATTGTCTAAACGCAAGAAACTCGCTGCAAATCGGACTGGGGCATCGAAATTGAAGGAAGCATTCACCGCAGATGAGATCGCTTCCGCGCAACAGGTGAGAAATCGCAGTCAAAGCGTCGAATCGGAAGCTCTCGGTGCAAGTCTTCCCAGCCCGCTCGAAGAGGAGGAAGATGATGATGACGATGAAGACGACTTTTTGGCTCGGGAACTTGGTGAGGATTGGGGATAGTGCTTCCCAACTGTTGCATGACCACTTTCGCACTCTTCTCCTTGCGTTTTTGCTCTGCACCTGCTTTCAATCTAATTGTACTCTCCGTGTAATACCATAACATGGAATATTTGTTCAAAGGTAATTACTTTTTCTCCAGGTACTCGCAATACAACTTCCAAAGTGTGTCGACGGGGTCGCCGGTGACAGTCACGAAGATTTCTTTGTCGTATTCGGAATCCTTCATGTACGCATTGAGCTTCCGGACGGTGCCCTTGCCACAGCGGTTTTCAATCCAGTTGAGAAAGTATGCAGTAGTAGCATATCCCGCATCCCATCTATCCCCTCCCGAAACCTTCCAGTGTGGTGGAGCGTATCCCGCGTTCAGGCGCACAAAATCTGTCGAATGACGAGAGGATTATCACTGACACGAGCGGTCAATAAAGACGGTATCCTACCTGCGATGCCTTCTATAAATCCTCCAGGGCAGGTATCCTTTGCATTATATTGATAGCAGTGTACGACTTCGTGAATGAGAACGCCTATGATTTCGTCGCGTGCTCGAGAGACAGCGGACAGGACATAGTCGAGAGAGAGATGGATCTCCTTGTCCGTGTGCGTTCCACAGGTGTATGCGATGCCATCAAAGCATCGGAGAACGAGTGTGACTTGGTTCACGCTTGGGCTGGGTTAGCTGGCCAGGCTCCTTGCAACACATGTATACACTCACTGCGTCGGTGCAGTCAATGGGGTGTATAACCAGGTGTACGAGGTTTCGACGGCAGACTGAATGACATCGTGGTCAAAGTGGCGCAGAAAGATTGCGGCTCCCTCGTGTTTCAGATCATCGATTCGTAGCACGAAGTTGGGTATCTTCCAGGGTGGAAGCGTTTGAGCAATTGGAGACATGAGTAAGGGTATAGATACATATCAATCGATCGGCTACAAAGGCACCGGCTATTAATATTATTACATTGTTCAACACTGAACAGATGGATAATTCAAGTTCACGTCGCACTTGGCTTGGGTCAGTAGAATGAGATGGGGGATGGGGCGGAACTGACCTCGATACCGGCTGCCGCTTCCAGTCTCAAGACCTCGTCTCTGAGGGCGTCCCTTCCTTCCTCGAGCCATTTGCAGTACTCGACTGCGCGGAACAAGACACCGCTCTTTCCTTTTGTTTGCCCATTGTTCCTTGTGCCACTACCCTTTGGCCTGCCCCTAGAGGGCAAGTCAATCGTGCCAGCAGGCGCGATGAGCGCAATTAATTGCGCATAACCATCACGGATAGCATTGCGACGTTTTTGCTCTGACATGATGTGATTGAGCCGTTTCTGTGGGGTGGACAGAAGGGGCTTGGCTCTCGAAGCCTGGCGGGGCGCAGATACGCTTTTACGTCTCGCTGGCCGCGAGCGGGACGTGCTCTCGGAAGGTGTCGGGGACGCGTACCGATCCTCGTCGTTGTCTAGGGACATTTGTGGTTGGGGTGATGGAGGAGCGATGGGGATAAGAGGGAGTGGGGGAGATGCGGCCGGGGGAATTGAGTGGGTAATGTCACCAAAGGCAGGATCTGATTCAAAGTCCCAGTTAAAGTTGTCGAGGAAACCGAGTAGGTCGGTGGTTTCAGACGGGGAGAAAAGGTCTGCAGACGGAGGCAACGGCGCGGCTGAGGATGGGAACAAGTTTGTGAGTGCAGGGTCGAACGCATACTCGAAATCAGCGAACGGCACGGGTGGTTGGGGGGACGGCACAGACATGGTCGATGGCAGACAAAGACCGGCGATGTACCATCCCGGATTGCCGGTGCGTTCGGCCAATCCGGGCAATCCGGGCGGCGAATTCCACGGCATGTGCCGAGATAGTAAACACAGACAAATAAAAACTACCAAAAGAGGAGTGCTCCGTCGCCCGAGCAGCATCGGACCCGCCCCGCTCCGCACCCCCATGTCGGCCCTCAGTGAGGCATCCACACCGGCCCAGGACGCCGCCTCGGCCATCGAGGCACAGCAACTTCACCAACTCCAGCAACACGGTGCAGACGTCCAACAACAAAATACCAACGGCACCTCCCCGGAGGGAACAATCCGTAAAGGTTGGCTTATCCGTCGCTGTATGGTACGACCAAGTCATGAGTGTGTCGCCAGCAAAAGCCCCATCTGTCAGGCGCGCGTGTACGGCCTGTCATACCGGCAAGACCAGGTGCAGTGAGGTCCTTCCTTGTCAGGTGAGTCTACGGGCCGGCCCTCTCCCGCCACATCTAAGCGACATTCTCATTAGAGCTGCCTGAAAAGGGGCATTGGTTCGACGTGTGCTTATCCTGACCCCGAGACGGATCATGCCAATCAGCCTCACCAGAGTAAGCCCATTCATTCGTTATCATATTTAGATCTCACCGCTTAAATATTCCAGCGCCGGGTGTCTCCACGTTTGCCCAAACACCGATTGGGTACGTCCATGGAGCCCCAACCTTGACACAGCATCAATACTACGACTACAACGGTACATTCACTGGCGCGTCATCTTCGACATTTCGGCCAAGCAAACGGCCACGTAACCTCACCGAGGAAGAAGCCGCTGCCATCACCAGAAATTTCACCCGCGGTGATTTTTTTGTGGGCACAAGTGCCCCAGTTCGCATCGATCCAAGACTGCCCGTTAGACTCACCTTGGGAGAGGGAGACCAAGTTCATTTCAGCATCACAGAGTCCTTGTCTTAGCATGTTGTCCTGCATTCTGCCTGCATCTTGCTTACTTTCTACCTTTTGTTCTAATGATCTCGTGTACAGTATGCATTGGGGGTAGACAGGGTATATTACGACTTGCAACTCGGATACACTTGCAACATAGACTCGGTGCCCGATTAGGAAACTAGTATTCATGATGGGCTCCTCCACTCGAAATGCCAACTAATAATTTGTAACCGTCACTCCGCAGCTTTGCACGCTCTCTTTCCCCAGCGTAATGCTGTCTTTCGTAGCGCAGGTCGCCCCGCTTGTTTCTCTCCTACTCTTCCCCGCACTTCTCCCTCACTTCGTCAAAGCTTCGGCAGCCCTCCGTGCAGTAGCCACATGCAACGGAAGTTCAGATCTTTGCGACCGCTCGTTCGGGAATGTCACCTTTGTCGGCACTCACGACTCGTACGCGGTCGGGGTCAACAATCGTGCGTCGTTTACCCCTGTCTCACTTGACTCTCGAGGACTGAGTGTCGCAGTGGCTGCAAACCAGGATCATAACAGTGTGTAGCGGTCCTGGACACGGCCAGATTACTCACGCCAAACCAGTCACCCAGCAGCTGAACGATGGCATTCACATGTTACAGGTGCAGACACACAACTTGACGGGTGTCATACAGCTTTGCCACACTTCCTGCGTGCGTGGGCATCGCCGCGCGCTGGGCCATTGTTCACTTTTACCCAGTATCTTTACAATGGAGGTCCCTTTTCTGCGTATCTGAGTACGGGTACGTGATACTATGAATTGCCCACCGCATGCTCATTGTCACGTATAGTGAAGACATGGCTAGATGCCAACCCTAGGGAAGGTGAGGTTATATTAGAATCGCATCGGCCTCGTGTCAACATCCACGCAGTCCTCTCCCTTTTGATCGTAAACTCGGACGGATTTTCGCCCACCGCGTACGATGCAGTGTTCAAGGCTGCCGGACTCGACACCATGTCCTACGCACCACCTGCAGCGTTGATCCCTGCCGCTCAATGGCCCACCCTAGGAAGCCTCATCGACACTGGAAAGCGTCTTGTTACTTTTATGGATGCATCAGCGGATTTTGCCAGTGTGCCATACATAATTGACGGTACTTGCCCCCAGGATAAGCATTATTGCGTGATCTAACGGACATCTAGAGTTCACCAATATCTGGGAGACCGCTTTTGACGTGACAACAACCTTTGACTGCAGCGTCAACCGCACGCAAGGAATCCCATCGGCGCAAATGTTCCTCACCAATCACTTCCTCGATACATTGGTTCTCGGGCAACCCGTTCCAGATCCCAGCCATGCGAACCAAACCAATGCTGTGTCCGGGCCGAACTCGCTTGGCCAACAGGTCAGCCTCTGTGTCAGTGCGCATGGCCGAAGCCCAAACTTTATGCTCGTCGATGTGAGTCTGAGAATACTCTGTCGAGGCTCTGCGCATATCTTCCACAGTTTTACGAATACGGTGGTGGTTCTGTGTTTGAAGTAGCTGCAGCCGCTAATGGGGTCAGATACTCGCCTGCGAGTCCCATCGCGGCCCCAACTGCGCAGGGCACTACGGGGTCAGGGTCGTCTTCATTGATCAACGGGATTGCCGCGTCTATGCAGTGGTCGATGTTGATTACATGCATCATGCTCGTTACCCGCCATTCATTTTAGGGTCTAGTTCAGGGATCCTTGTCATGACATTGAACTACCGTTTTCTTTCTACTCTCCACTTGTACACACGCGGTTTATAGACGGACGGGTCTGACTTTTGTTTACGAGGACGGTCACCTTCGTCCTCGAGACTATCTTTGTCATCTCCCTCCACGAGTTCGGCTCCTCGAACCTTTTTTCGTCCACCCTTACCGAAGAGCAAGCGTTGCATTTCTAGCTCACGCAATGCGTATGACAGCTGGGTATCCCTGTCGAGTCGCGCCGCCAGTTCTTCAACAAGGCGTTTACGAGGTTTCTGGCAGAAACTTGAAAGGAAGACGGAAAGGAGAAGTCGAGGTCACTCACGGCATTCACCTCTTGCCCCTCTTCTGGAGGGTCATCGACGTTATCGACAACAAATTGTTTCCTTCGTCTTCGCCCTGAAGAATCAGGAGTCTTCCACCCAAGATCAGGTTCACTGGATGATCCTGTCGATTTGTTTTCGTTCCTGCCTATAGGAGTGGTTCGCTCAATGTATTTTTGAGCTGGGTGATGGTCAGCGCATGGGGTGGCCGACAGAGTAGGCTCACCTTCTGCAACATCGTCTGCAAAAACAATGTGTTTTGGAGAGTATTTTTGCGCGGGACTCGGCGCGACCACGCCAGCAGCACGCAGGGTCTCCAGTTCGGCCTCGTCAAGAGGCTCGTCGTGGTCCGGGGAGACGAGATCCGCCAGATCCGTGAGCTTCCGCTTGATCTTGTCGATTTTCTGGTACGGGTGAGAGATGAACGACGGAAGGGGAAGCCAAACGCACCTTGAGACCGACTGTCTTGATGGTGCGGATGTACCCCTCATCCTGGGACTTGAGGAGCTTGACCATGTCCACGGGCATGGCCGTGTTTCCCCTGTCCTTGACGTGCACGCCCTCCACCGTCCTCTGGTGCTTCATTGCAAAGTAAAACTCGTCCTTGTTCCTGTCGGCAGCCTTTTGCCTGAGCCTATTGAGACGGTCCTGCTTTGCATGGTAGTCGCGCGCGCGGAGGACATAGTCCCTGTGCTTTTCGAGTGTGCCATACTTTGCACGGTGCGCGAGCTGCGCGCGCTCCTTGTGGTTGCGCCGGTGCAGCGAATTGCGGAGGGACGAAGTCATAGCGTGACAGCGTGACAAGGATAAATAATACAGTAAATCTTTTTGGATCGAATTCCCTGACAAAAAAGCGATGAGTTTCCAGCATTTCAGGCTCGGCCAGCTGGCCATGGCCCAGCCGCTCCCGCCACATCTCCAGCAGGCCCATGCAAAGTCGGCGGCGCGCCCCCCGTACGGCTCTGGCGACACCGACGACGGCTACACCCTCGTCTTTGCCAACATGCTCGCCTTCCAGGAGTGGCGCGCGCACGAGGAGGAGAGCCAGACGGTCGAGTTCGTCAAGGGCGACACGCACGGGAGCAAAGCCGTCCCCCCGCGCTTCAAAGACCACACCAAGCTCGTGTGCGCCCGACACTCGCGCAGCGGGCGCAAAAAGTATGTCAAGAAGCACCCCGAACGCGTGCGCAAGGTGCCCAGCCGGAAGGTGAGCCCCCTCGTCGTGCGCGTGGGTGTGGCTCACGGGCCCAGCTCGAGGGCCAGGGCTGCCAGGCCTCGATCAGCTACAAGACCTACTTTGACACGGAGGAGGTCCGGGTGTGCTGTGCGTCTGTTTTACCGCTCCGTGCGCGTGGCAAACCCCTGTCACAGACATTGCAGAACACTCGCACCCCGTCGGGCTTGCGAACCTGCCCTTTACACGCCGGGGCAGGCGGGCGGCCGTCGAGGCGGAAAAGACGAAATCGAAACGCAACGCGCCGTCGGTGGCACCCGAGGCGTCGTCGAGCAGCGCACCCGCAGCGAGCGCCGCTCCTGTGACGCCGCAACCACACGTGACGGCGATTCCCTCGAACGCCCCGCTGGCCCATCTGCCACACCCGTTTCCACACTATAGTCAGCCCGGCGTTAGCACGCCATTCCCGCAAATGGTTCCCGCCCCCCTGTCTCAGAACGAACAGTGGGAACGCATGTCTGTGCTGTTCAATTCTGTCCGGGAACACGCGCGTGGGTACGAGTATCCAACACCGAGTGTCGTTGCACTCGAGAGTGTGTTGATCCGGATGTATCTTGAGAGTCCGATGGGCATGATGGGGGGACCTGGTCTTGGGGCGAGTACCAATATGCATGGGGTCATTCCACCTCCCCAGGGACAAGCGTCCCAGCCCCACGTCCAAGATTCACACACACAGACAACGATGGGTGTGGCACCCGGCACCGGTGATCGTGCAAACAGCGAGATTGAGAGTAGCATCGAGAGCGGTTGAGTATCCAAAGTATGGCTGTAAGATATATTCTCGCGGACAGTGTTCTCCACAGATTTGGTCGTATAGGTCAACTAATGTGTAATGTAGTTTTGGTCAAGATCATACAGTATATCACGAGGTAAAGCAGCCGTCGAGCACTGACGGTGATGTTAATCAGCGAACGGATCAGCAAATGGGTCTTCAGTGTCTGCTAATTTTCGCCCCGAACTTGAACCAGCAAGGTGAGTCTTCACCGACTGGCGTTCCTCTTCGCTCTCATAGTCGCTGAAATCAGAGAGACTTCCCCTGTGGGGATCCCAGACAGCTTCGGTTGAACGATCATGGTGGACCGGTTGCATGGGTGGGGGTAACGAGTCCTCCTCGCCGCCGAGTCCGCCAAAGGACAGATCTTGAAGGTCAGGGTGAACATATCCCGAGGTGCTTCTAGTTTCATCGAAGCTGTCCTGTCCGTCCGCGGATGTCCTTGGCCGTTCAGGCTCGCCTGAAGCGATGGACATCTTGTTCAATGCTTCTTGTATTCCGCCCGTGGTATGATTGTGTGTCGCAAGCTGTTTGGAATTGTCATGCAAGGGGGGCGCACATGGCTTGGATGCGACTCACGTTCTCGTACATCTGGATTGCAGAGACGACTCTCTCGTTTGTCTCGATCAAGGTGCCGATGACTTCCTCGGTTTCCACAAGCTAGGGCAAGTTACGAGACAATTCGTGGCTCCCGTGAAAACAAGTTACCTGAATGTACCGGACGATCGTTTTGCGGGCAGCCTTGGCAATTTCAAGACACTCTTGAACGCGGGCGTTGGCGGTGATGCTCTCCTTTTCGTTGTTGACCAACTTGATCGCATTGGCCAAGTTACTCGATGCTTGGCTAGCGCTGGCAATCGATGCCAGTATTTGGGGTTTCTCCTGGAGGCGGGTGAGACGGGAAGAGCGCACGCAGTGGGCCAACGCTTACTGCCTCAAACTTGAAAGCCGTTCTCCGCGTGCGGTTCTTCCTTTGCCGTGCTTCCTCCTCTGCTTTGCGTGCTCTCTCCTTCTCTTGTTTCGCTCTTTTCTTAGCGCCTTCCTTATCGCTGGGAGATGGCTTCGCATCGGCGCTTTCCGAGCGAGCGTGCGATCGGCGATCTATTGGGCGTGACAATCTGTAGAGGCTGGCAAGGGCGGACAAGGACGGATCGTTCTTGAACTGGATGTTCCACGATACGATGATGGAGTGCAGTTTTTTCCTGACCTTGATATCTGCAATGGGATCGGAGGCGAGGTGCTTGAGGGCATCGACAAGCTGGTCGTCCATGCAGGCGGCTATGAAAAAGATTGAGCGTGGGTTTGCAAGGAGGCGGTGGTCGCACACTGGAACTTGCGGTCGCCATTTTCGATCAGGGCGTTGAGGATCTGCATGTCTGTGAGACAGGAAAATCGAGCGGGGATGGGGGGGTGGTACCACGAGGGCACGGTACTTTTGATGGTTATCGCCATGTTTGATCTTCTTTCTGATGGCTCTGGAGGCTTCGGAGGGACTGCGGATTGGATGGATGAGCGGGGTGAGAGGGCGAGGGCGAAAGGCTCACCCGGTGGACTGCAGACTGATCGATGTCGCTAGCTCGGGTATACTGTGTGGAGATGGGTGGTGGCGGGGGGTGAGAGGGACGAGGACGTACCCGTCGTAGGCCTCGTCGAGGTAGGAGGGGGAGGAGAGGATTTCTATCCAGTCTGTGATGGAAGACTTGATGCTTGTCGGGACGATGCTGGCTCAGAGACGAGCACACTCACGTGTGGTTTGTCGCGGTTGAGGGCAGACACGGCGAGCTTGAGTGCAGACATGGTGGGGGTACAAGACAACACGGTCTTCTTATGGAAGACGTCGACTTGGCATTCACACAGTACACTACGATTGTGGCTCTCCCTCATCGTTGACGCGGAGGACTTTGATCCACTCGCGATAGTTGAAGTTGCCGTGGCGGTCGGTAAAGGAACCGCCGAGGAGCTTGTCGATCTGCAGACGGGTGAGCGGCGGACAGCGGGGTGAATGGAGAGGACCTCTTGTTGATCCATGCGGTCGCCGACGTCTGCGAGCCACTTGCGGAGCTCGTCGGCCTTGACGACGCCAGAGTCTGCGTCGTCAAAGCAGACGAATGCGTCGTTGAGGTCCGCCTCTGGGTCGAACTGGAAGAGACGTTCGCTCATCATCGTGAGGAACATGGTGAAGTTGATGCCCGCGTCTGCGGGGTGGGTGGCAGAGGTGCCCGGGCGGGCATCGAGGAGGTGGGCGAGGGTGTGGTCGGAGGGGGTGATGCCTGTGTGGGGATGAGCGGGGCCAGCTGGGGGGGAGTGCACGGACCGAGGGAGGCGAATATCTGGCGGAGGTCGGGCTCAGTGACCCAGCCGTCCTTGTCGTGGTCGATGAGCTGGAAGGCCTCCTTGAACTGCTGGATCTGGGCTGGCTGGAAGAGCGAAAACAGCCCGGAGGGTTCTCTGCGCTGGCGAGGCGACATGGCGAGGAAAGAAAAAGGCTTGGCGTGCTTGGCAAAAAGGCTTGGCGTTCTGATGGCGATCCTTGGCAGTATTTCAATTTGAACTCGCCTTCGAGCGACTCTCTCCACGATGACGACGACGGACCATCCCTGCCTCTGGGACGGCTGCTCCTCCGCCTTCCCAGACCCAGAACTCCTCTACGCCCATCTCTGCAACGACCACATCGGCAGGAAGTCCACCAACAACCTCTGCCTCGTATGCAGGTGGAAGGACTGCACCACCGCCTGCACAAAGCGCGACCACATCACAAGCCACCTCAGAGGTACGCCCCTCCTCCCCCCCGCGCACACGCTCACCCCCACCCAGTCCACACACCCCTCAAGCCCCACATCTGCGAGGTATGTCCCCCCCCCCACACCCCGCACACCATCTAGAGCTTTTCCAGATCTGCAAAAAGTCGTTCAAGCGGCCACAGGACCTCAAGAAGCACGAAAAGATCCATACAGAGGAGCACCATGCCCAGCACAAGCACTCCAAGGCCATCACCGTGAACGACCCCGCATATGTCTCCAGGGTGCGTGGCGACCCACCCCCGCACAAGGGCACGCTCAACAAGTCCCTCTCCGCCAAACCCTCCGCAGCACCGGACCCGTCCCGCTCAAGACCGGGCACTGCCTCTGTCTTACACGGTACTCGTCTCTCCTCACCCCCTCCCCCTCCCTGACACCCCCCACAGCATCTCCCTACCCGCCCCTCGACCCTGACGAGCCCCGCCAGGCCACCTATGACCTCTTTCTCCAGAACCAGGTCCCCTCTTGGGACAGCCACAGATCTCATCCCGTTCCTGCCCGCAAGCGCGCGCATGACCAGACCGTGGACGACTTTTTCGCCGACGTGAAGAAGCGCAAGGTCGCCCCCTCCTACGATCCGCGTGCGTGCCCTTTTTCTCGCTCCCTCTCTTTCCTCATCTTGCTGCAGAAATGGCAGAGCGCCTCAACGACATCGCTTACGCCCATGATGTCACTCCGTACGACTTTAATCCCCGCTCCGTCTCCTTCGACGTTCGCACACCTGAGGAACTCGCCGCCGTAAACGAATTTCTCATCACCCTCGGTCGTGATGTCACCAGCTCCGTACACCGTTCCCATACATCCCCTTCCTCTTATTTTGATCAGGACAGTCTCAACCAGCTCGGCCTCGCGGAGGTGCCCGCCCAGTCCTTTTCGCACGACCCCTCGTATACCACCCATCAGTACACCCTCCCTAGGTCTCACTATCCCTCCCCTTACCTTCCCACCTCCCAGTATCCCACCAGTCAGATCCCCACCTCTCGTTCGGCATCCCACGACTTTGCCCTCCCTCATCCTTACACCTACCCGTCGTCATCCCCTCGGAGCCGTCTCCACCCTACTCCCCCCCTCGATCCCACTTCGCCCCACTCGTCCATTTCAACCCCTTCCAATGCGACTCCCCCCCACCACTCTGCGCTCTCTGACTCGTTTACCCCGTTTGATCTTCGCGCCCCTCGACCTGCTCCCCCCCTCCAGTTGGCAGCTCCAGATTACTATGGGAAACCTGTTCACACTGTCATAAACCCCCTCAAGACTGCGCCGCGCACAGTCACCGATCTCCCAGAGCCCACTCCCCGTGACGCGTACCGCGGTCCGCCCGCAGCGCTTCCTCCACGCGTGTCCACCACACACACTGGCAACTCGCTCTACCCCTCTCTCGAGGATTCCGATCTTAGACTTCCCTCTCTCAAACCGGATGCTGGCCCCCTCAGATTGCCGCCCATCACAGAGATGTATCGATCCCCCTCGCCCGTCTCTGCATCTCTCTCCTCCGACAACTCCCGCGGGACCACACCCAGCTCAACCATGTCTTCGCCTGTCCCGCGCCACAGGGCGGCCAGTATCCATTCAATCACGAAATCATCAGAGAATGACGAGCTTGTTAGCAAGGTCGACAAGATTGAGCTGGCTCATCGTCACAAGGACAACTCTATAGAGGAGAGGAAACGCCATGCCGAACTCATTCGGCACTTGCTCATAAAAATCAACCAAGATTACAAGAAGCACTTTGGACCTCCAAAGCCAGAGTCGTTGTGCAGTCTGTCCGTAGATGTCGAGATGATTGCTACTTGATTATCGTTTCGTTTTCGTGCTGTACTTTTAAGTCGGACATGTTTTGTTCTCAATGTCATCCAAGTGCTATTCAATGGCGTGTGGCACGAATACGTTAGACTAGGTACGTTTCAGTGTGAGTTTGATCTTGGGCGCTGCACTGGGTGTCCCATCGATTTCTTCCATAGCCGACAGCGGGGGACTCGTTGCAAGAGGTGACGGTACAGCGGCATTGAAACTAAACGACGCGTTCTGCGATGGCTTGTTGAAACCGCTGAAACCCGATCCGCCCGGGGTAGCCGGAGGTGGGCTCGATGCAGATGGCGTCGCGGGAACGGGAGGTGCGCCGCTGTTGAACTCTGCCCACCGAGGGCACTTGCGATTCGTTTCTGCAGGGACGTTAGGAAGCCGGTGAGGTGACTTGGCAGGGTCACGTACTCATGTGTCCCATTTGACCACAATGCCCACAGCGCCGCTGTGGAGCAGATATAAATACAAGCCATCACATAAACGACGGGATCATTACCGTCGTGTCCGGTTTCAAAGGTCGAGTGAGTTGCATCGGTGTACCCCCCTCCTTGACGATCTTTGCGTTCTTGCGATGCAACCGTCGTTCCTGGTTCTTCTTCATCCGCGCGATGCGTTCTTCCAACCTGGGCGCGTCGTTAGACCGCAAACCCACACAGACATGGGCAAGACGTACCGCTTCTTGTATCGTTTGTCTGTATCCGCATCACCCGTCGGCGCGAGATTGTCAGCGAGGGTGGCTTCTTCCTCGATCATCTGACGGGCGCGGACATAGGCGCGAATAACAGCTGGATCGCGGATAATTTCCGTCTGCCACTCGTCGTCCACCTAGGCAAATGAGTCTAGATTCGCGGCAATACGCGTCGACGAACCAGGCGTTTTATCCGCAGCACCTTACGGCTGCCTTCTGGACCCACACTCATTTCTCGGTCCCGCTCCAACGACGACGCGCGACTAAGGGCTGGAGAACCATGCCGTCCGGAAGCAGCCGACATGGCAGGGGAGAAAGGCGCTTCCCTCAACGACGGCTGTCTTGCAGGTTTCTTGATCTCAGGAGGCGGCGCCTCATCCTCGGACGTCAGTTGTGGCTCATCCTTTCGGCTTAACGAATCAAACTGCGCCTTCCATATCCGCTCGATTTCCGACTTGTAGATCTGCTGTTGTTCGGCAACATTGTACCGGTGTGCCGACTTGGGTCGATTTTCCGCCTCGGCTGCAGGGCACGTAAGAATCCGGGTCGCACGAAAACGCGAGGACTGTACCAAGCTTTTGCTCATAATCCTCGCCAGCTTTCACAAAGATATCCTTCATAGATATACGGATAAAGCTGAATGCTTCCCCCCTGCCAGTGGGATCACCATCGCCATGCAGTCGGAGCATGGCCTTGGCTTGCGTAGCGAACAGGAAATTCTTGGTCGTGATCCATGGTGCAAGCTGTTGCTCTATCGAAAGTTTGGATTCGCCCTCTTCATCCTCTGCTTGTTCCACATTTTGTGTATACCCTGAATCTTGCAGATGCCGTTGCCCGACTTGCATACTTTCCATGAGGACTACTTGTTCAGGACCGAGCATCTTGAGCATGTCTGCGTCGCTGGGAATAGTGACAGAGGGCTTGAGCCGCCAAAAGCCTTGATGAGGTCCTCGGCGGTGGTACTCCATAAACTCTTTAAGCCGTTGCCGCATCTGAAGCTCATTCTGATCCGGAAAGTACTTCATCAGACGTGAAATCTTTAGACGCTCTTCAGCACTCTTTCTAAGCAATTTGAAGGCAATGATCTGAAGCCTATATTTGATGGTATTCGTGATTTTTCGCGAGTGAGGACCCGGAACCTCTGTCACAGGATATGTTTGCCCGATTACGAAAAGGTTCTTGATCTCTCGAAGGTAATACTTTGTGTCCCCCTTTGTAGTACTCCTAAACATTATCTTGTAAGCACGATAAAATGCAGAGGCGCGGAATGCATCGCACCTCACAGCGAGAAAATCGGTGGGATAGGGTTTGTGGCGGAAAAGCGGTGCGCGTATAAGATTGTTGTAAAGAGCGGGAAAGGTTTGACCAGGATAGACGTAACCAAATTTCATGAACGGTGATTCATCCTGTGGCTCGAGTACAAATGGAACGCCAAGGTCGAGCTAGCAAGAAACATCGACGTTAGCGGGTCATTTCGAGTCAACCAACAGCATACTCTCGGCATATAATCGTCTTTTTCTTCCCTTTTACGGTAGTAGTTGACGAGTATACTCCCCATCCCAAAATTTGGAACAATGGGCGGATGTTCCTCCTATACCGAGTAAGATGGCGTCTAACTGGAAAGAAAGGCCCGGGAACACACAGAGTATTCCCAAAGAACGAAATTACTGGTATCCTTGAGAGTCAGATCACTCGTCCTGTGAAGCCCTTCACCGATGTTGCCACCCTTGCCGACCTTTCTCCCAGCCTTATCCTTTTTCTTCTTCGCGGTCCGAACTTTGCTGAAGCGGATTTCGATATTAGTAGGGAACTGCAAGGCTGGTCGGTGGAAGGAGCGTGCTTCCGTTTTGGAAAGGCGGGTCTTATACTAAAGGACATAGTTCTAACGCTGCGAAAAGATGCCATAGAGAGACTCACAAATGGCAACTGGAGCTTCTGCGCAGGGTACGCATGTTCTACAACCAATTGACCAAATGTCTGGCGAACACGATGTCGACCACCTTCCTTGGCAACCTCGTACAAGTGGTCGTTCGAAAGATTATACTTGTCACGGGATTGTGCATTCTCTGCTCGTAGTCTTTTCCGTGGCTTAACCGTTTCCATAGCTGAAAAGTGTCAGTGCCAAACTTACCCGCAGAGCTGATAAAGTATTACTTGCTGGACGTTCCTCAGATACAAGATCCTCCTCGTTCAATTCCAAGTGGGTAAAATCACGAAAAGGTGCTCCGGGCCCCCATATAATACTCTTAGTCCACGCCCCGGACTCGAGGGACTTGTTCCCCGGGGCAGTTAAATTGTCTGTTTCTTGGGCCGGTGGTCGAATGACTTTTCCTGGCGCATACACGATATCCTCTTCCCAATTCGATAATAACACAAGATCAAAACTTCTGTCGTGCAAAGGGAGTGTTATGGAGAGCGTCGAGTTCTCGCGTTCCTGGGAGGAATAAGCAACTCTGAGGGTGCAATCGATGTTATCCTTACCTCGATAGCTTTAACAAGATCGTTCTCGATACTTCCCGCGGAAACTACTTCTTCTACACGTTTGCTCTCGTTTTGACGTCGAGTATCGCCTACAACGGCATCGAGAAACCCTCTTGGAGCATCCTTCTTGCGCGCATAGACGCTTTCGGCTGGGCAGAGTTGGTAAAGATTACCACAGTCGAAGACGATAAATTCACTGACCAAAGAGGGGTCGCTTTGTTATTCTCGACTTCTTTCCTGTGTAGCCCTTGAACAAGTCAGAGAAATCGAGAACCTTGTTCTTCTCAAAGCCAGGGAACCGCTCATAAACTGTCTTTGGTCTCTCAATAAGTCTCTTCACAATCCTCACGCGCTTTTCCCTGGGCCGTATCGAGTCCGGAGACTGAGCTTCGAGTTTGACAACATCACCGGTCAAAGATTCGTTCTCAAGCTCCTTGTCCACTTCATCTTCGTAGTCCTCGCCTTGGTCTGCACCGACAGCCTCCTCATCCTCATCCCATTTATCACTGTAAATTTGTGCAGCATCCAACGCAGGAAGACCAGTAATCCCAAGACTGCTTGTGAGCCCACTGCCTGTTGGTAGAGACAAGCCTTGGAGGACGTTGTTGAGCGAGAAACCAGTCAAAGTGGAGATGACATCGCTTTCCTCCTGAAGAAATTAGGTATATGAAAACAACGGTCCTGCGGAGAATGAAGAATAAACGCACATGATTGCTCATGTCGAGCTTGCTGCCAGTGGTTTAGGACAAGCCTCTCGGCTACTTGATGAGGTAATCCAGACCCTTTGCAAGCAAGCGCGGCCTGCATCCACACTCTCATCCTCATACAACCATGTCCCTGCCCAAGGAAACCTCTGAAAAGCTGGATGCGAGTATAAACCCACTATTTGTGCTTCATTGTACTGACTTGTCGGCCAGGCTTTTCGAGCTGGTGTCGCCTCCGTGGCAGAGGATATCATCTTTCGGGTCTTCCCAGCCAAGGTATGTGCTTCATATCGCAATGACCCATGTTTCTGAGCGCTGCGTAGACAATGTGCGACCCGTTTATACTATTTCTAGAGTTTGACACCGACTAATTCCGTATAGCGAGCTTTCAGCCATCATTGAGGGCGCCAATGCCACGACCTCCCCCTACAACATTTCACAGGCTGCGGCTTCTACAGACCCGCGTGTGTATCCGCCACCCGGCTCACCTGATGCCAACGGCCCTTCTTCGAAGCGGAAACGTGCTGAAGATGGTGTTGTGCCGTTGACCAACGACATCATAAATGCGAGGTATCCTGAACTTGTTCATGCGAATAAGCATATCTTGAAACTGCAAGAAACTATTAAAGCAGAATGCGCGCAGCTGTCTGAGTCTTGCGTGAGTCAATTCGGGTGCCTTGTTCTTACCATATGCTTAGAAAGATTTAGGACAAGGTCAAGCTTTGGGTGAACTTGACGATGCCAAAGTGTGTTTAAATTTAATTGCTGTGGGTGTGAATGTGCTAACTCTGTCACAGAATAGAAGAGTAGGTTTATATTTAATGTTATACGTGATAAATCTAAGCTCTCTGCTGGTTCTAGTGGCGATAATTTCGGTACGTGTTAACAGTTTCCTTTGGTTGCTCTCTCCAACCACAGGTTTTGACAGGCGTTCAGATACAAGAAGGTAAACCTTGTTAAGTAACTGCCAGCTCCTTCCTGAATTCTTGTTTTAGAGGTCCTCAGTGAACTACTCCGCTCCCAAGAGAGTGCATACAATATCCGTGATGGGGTCCGACAAAGCTATTTGGCCCGAGCCAAAATATGCTCAAAGCTTATCAAATATCCCAATATTGAAGACTATACGGTGAATCATCGAGCGCATCTTTGGTGAATTGATCTTAAACCTGGCTGTAGCTTGCCTTGAGAGAGCACGACGAGAAACAACTCTTCTTTGCTCGACAGAACCTCGTAGATATTAGAAACGTTTATGCCGTGATGTCTGATATCCTGCACAAGAACATCGCGAAAGTGCGTATCATGTGTCAGGAGCATCTTTCCTGAGCTGACTTCCCTTGCAGATACGTTCGCCAAGGGGTAACAACAGAGTTGGCTTATATTGACGCCATTACTCTAGTGTCATGGTAGCGAATGTGAGAACGATTAGATGCAAGCACCATCCTCACTCATTATCTGCCTAAGCTGTGCTAGGTACTTTTCCCGCAGTTCATTTTGCCTAGACCGAGATCGTCTTAAAGATATTGAACCCATCCAGCGCAGTGCTGATGACTGCCCCAGGAATCTGAGAATGCCAGTGAATTTCCTTTACATCTCTCTGTCCTTGATGCACGAAGAGCAGTTGGGGTGGAACTTCCCGACTTCCTTCATTTATTCCATTCATCGATGAACCAGCTTCTTCGTCATCTTGTTCAACACCCAAATCCCAAAGTGTGACCTGATCATCGGCGCCAGATGCAGCGAATATCGAGTCCTCCGTGGGGTGCCATTCAATCGAGGTGATGGGAGCATTGTGCCATGCAAATGCAGCAACGGGACTAGGAACTTGGCGAGGCAATCTAAACGCAGGTGGGTTGACACCTCTCGTGGATCAGGGGCACTACGTACCCTGGTTTGCCGACATTTCGAAGATCCCATACTCTGATTGATCCGTCATCACCACCACTGATTAACAGGTAATCTGTACTCCTGTTCCAACTGATAACGTTCACGTCGCCCTCGTGAGCAGGATCAATGCCAGTGACGCTCCGTCGCCCTTTAATCCGCACGTCCCATATTTGAATGCTGTGGTCGGCTGCACAAGATGCAAAGACAGTCGGTTCTGCCGGGCTCCATTGAATGTCTTCGACACTCGATGTATGAGTTGTGAAAGGCTGCGCCAGGGCGTTAAATCCCGAGGGGGTCGATGTGGTGAGATAGATCTTTGAATGGATATCTCCAGTAAGCAGCCGGAGTGCGGAAGGGTTCGTTGGACTGGACGCGGCCCAGTCCATGGCGAAGCCCTCGGCGCACCCGTGTGAGTTGATCGTAAATGTCGGTGTGCTTGACCGCGACTTGTCCCAAGAATATCCGGGTACATCGAGGGACTCGATGAGTGGTCGGATGTCCCATATGTGAACCTTGCCAGTTTCAGCCCAGGTTGCGGTGTAGTATGGCTGGGAGACAGGTACGAGAGGTGTGGATGGCGGAAGGGGTTGGGCACGAACGCGATTGACACCACCGTTATGGGATACGGAGCGAAATTCGAGGACGGCGTCCTCATCGAGCGTGTCGTCATCCTCTTCGTCTTCGTCGTTGTCATCATCATCTATATTCATGGAGATAATAAATGTTACCTGGATACTGTTGCAGATAACAAACCTCCATCCTTTTGAGTTCGGTGCAAGGAGCTCATTTTGAAAACGGACAGCTCGTTCTGATCAGTTCTGGCGGCCTGCGTTCCAGCGACGATATAAGCAGTCGCGGGGTACCTCTGCCGTCCATCGCCGAGGCTATCGCGCAGGACGTCGAAAGATAAGCAGGACCAAGTTACGTCCATCGAATGGCGCATGATATACACAGAATCATCTGGTTCTAGTACTTCGTCCTTCGCCAGAGCATGCGTCCCGGGTATGAACGCCTCCAAGGAACGCGGTTGCTCCTCAGACTCTTCTACAGTAGGGACCTCATCAACGTCCATTCCTGATAGACGAGTTACAAAGTGCGAGGTACGAAATTATTCGTCGTACCGTCCGGGGCGTCGGCATCTACAACATCCTCGTCTGACTCGAGTTCATCCTCCCAAGCATCTTCAAACTCGCCGATATCGTCGACTGAGGGATTGTCACGTTTTTCAGAGGAGCGAGAAGTCTTTGCACTGGTCCCAGACGACGGGTCTGTCGCGGAGCGTTTGGCCATTGGACCTCGCAAAGGAATCTGCTATCGATCAGAAACGAGATATCACGTGGGTTAGGGTTTAATAAAAGGCTTGCGTGTTAGTATAAAGAGGCACTCGCAACCGAAATGCCTCCTTGATGTCAACACAAATTCTTCTTCCAAACGGGTGCGTTTCCCTTTGATCCCTTACACCCAATTCCTATTCTGTATCTAGTTTCGGTTATGTCCCCGCATCTCTGGTTTCCGTGGGCTGGTTGCTCTTCTGGCAGACTTTTCTTGTAGGCAGGGCCCGTAAAAGGGCTGGCATCGCATACCCTCAGAGTGAGTGCAACACCGATTGTTATCTCATATACTTGACATTATCCACAGTGTATGCCGAGCAAGCACAAGTCACAGCCAGCCCAGAAGCCATGCAGTTCAACTGCACTCAACGTTCGTCGTCTCATCTTAAACGACTATTGCACAATGTTGACTTCAACTTTCAAGGGGCTCACCAAAACACCCTCGAGGCTGCTCCCATTGTTGCTCTATCGTGAGCTCGTCTCCTCTTCTTTCTAGTTTGTTTTATGTAACATTCGTGTAGCACCCTTGTCTTCGGGCTAAAGTGTCCTCATGCCGCTGCTTTGATGTGTGGTTCGTTCGTTGTTGGGCGTGTTATCTACACCCTTGGTTACAAGACGGGCAAACCAGCGAGCGTACGCAATTTGCTTTATGTCCTGTTCTTTCGCTTACGAAAACATTCAGAGAATCCCTGGTGCTTTCATCGCCAATCTCTCCAGCTTTAGTAAGTGAGACCATGACTCTCTGCCCACTCATGGCTGACCGTGCGTAGGCCTTCTTGGCAGCGCGTCTTACGCAGCATACCTTCTCTGGCCATAAGCTTCATTTACTTGTCCCTTGTACAATACATTATGAATGTTTCCAACCAACAATTCGAGTGTGTTACCCTAGCGAGTGTCGGCGAGATCAGGTGACGGCTAGTTACTAACTCCTATTGTGGCATCACCTTGAGGAGACCGCCGGGTTACTCTCTTTTGATTCTTTCCATGTCTGAATCTCCTCGCCGTCTCTCGTTCCCTTCGTCTTCAGAGGATTTCGCCTTGCCTGCAATCAAAACCAGCGTTCCCCCTCTAGCAGATGACGGCCCCGCTAGTCCATTATTTCTCCGTTTTCGTCGTCCGTCGCTCCTCCCAAAGTCGAGCTACTATGCGGAAAAGCGCATCTACAGTCCACTTGCCATCTCCTTTACTTTGCCTTCAAGCAGGCGAGGGAGCACGAACGGAGACGAGTCGGAGAGTGACAGAGAACGCATGTGTACGGAAAGCTCACGATCAAGTAGCTCAGGTAATCCGACGCCCCCCATCGTCTTGCCATGCGAAAACGAGTCAGAAGGCACCCGCGAAGAGAATAACAAAGAGCCCATGAACCCCTCGACCCCTCCTTCAAGCCGGAATCTAAGCGCGCTTGACAACGAATCACTCTTCGGATCCTCTACCGTCGGGTTGAGGCGCCTGACGTATCCAGTGAGTTATTTATCACACACAACCGTTCGCGAGTCTTATTGGTCTTTATTAATGGTTCTGAACAAGTTGAAATCACAAAGAATATCCCACCTATTGGCTGAATCCCGCCCCGAAGAGAATGAAGTCAAGTCGGAAGCAGCTTTCCAACGCTTTTTGGCTTCTTGTTCTGACCTCCCATTGGCACCCCGTACGCCACGCGCACCGTCTGATCGGGGGCGGTATCCGGAAGAAGTCGGCGACGAAGCATCGCAGGAGGAAGGGTCGCCAAGTGATGACGACGATGACGACGCAGATGCAATCTTCGCATTTGACCCTCAGAGCGAACAAACCGCGAAACCCTGTACACCCGCGCACAGTGTTAATGGAGACGATCCTCCCATGTCTCTCATGGGCAGCCCAATGGTGATGGCAATGGACGTGGATGCTGTATGGGCTCGTGTTCTTTCAATTTCCACTATCCTCACGTTCTTCCTAGCCGTTGGCATCACCATTAATAACTTCAACGCCATCCTCGGTGCAGTGGCGATACACCCCACCTCCGACCACGAGTGCAGTCCGTTCGAATAAACGGAAATGTGAGTGTCTGTATGGGGGACAACGATGGGGTTGACATGTCCACACAGTTGACGAGCGTTATGATCCATACCCTACCGCGGCGAAACGAAGAGCGGTATCTCCCTCGATATCCTATCTACGGGACTCTCATTCATCATTACCCTATCCTCGTACCCCGAATGGGAGACCCTCGGTTCCTATCCCCTTATCTATCCCTGTGTCGACAACCAACTCCGCGTTGTCATCGCCTACTATGGTTGGATACCCATTCTCCAGCTACTCAAGCTCTCGTCAGGTTGGAATCGGTCCAATGAGCGTGTCTTCAAGCCCTATTCTGCGTCCCACGTTAGGACTTTCGAGTCCAATATTGCGTCCGATTCCAAGACACCGACGAGGATTGGATGGTGAAGAAAGAGATGTTGAAGGAGCGGGCGAGGGTGTCAATGGCTTGACACTTTGTTGATCATATACCGCTCCAACCCCTTGTACATGACATTGACTTATTTCCCGCGGTGTAGAGCAGAGTCACTATCATTATTGAAAGATCTGTGGATGGCAGTGACCGGCTTCAATCTTCGCCGGTTCGGGCCGTGCTACTTTCGGACAGTCGGCCATTGGCTATCGCATTTATGCCCAGTACCACAAGGCTCACAAAGCGCCAGAAGAAAGGTCTCGCCTTTCGCGAACGAACACACGGCAAAAGAAAGGACACGCCTCTAACCAACTTGGACGAGGATGACGCTCGCCTCGAAGATCAGGTTCTTGTTGATGCTCCGCAAGGTCAACAAGGTGCTCAAGCCAGTGCGAAAGCTTTTGTCGGGGAAAAACCAGGAGGGAAAGGAGAGGAAACCAAAGCAGAGCGGATGGTTGTGGCAGAGAAGAAGCGGAAAGCTAACCAAGAAGAAGAGGGAACGGGTGGAGAGTCAGGGCAACCGAAATCCAAACGGAGAAGAGGGTCTAACGGGCGCCCTCTTGACCGTATTGAACCACCTGTAGAGCTCGTCGGGGCCGGGGAGGGAGGGGGAGAGGAGGGGGAGAGGACGAAACAGAGGTTCATTCTTTTTCTTGGTATGTGTTCCGTCTGACTCGATACGATGCGTTCCTCATCCCCTGTCAGGCAATCTGAAATATACCACGACCTTGGAGGCTATTCAAGCACATTTTTCGATATGCAGTACGTGCTGACATTCACTTGTGGAGTTGGTTTATTGACATCTTGAAAGATCCACCACCCACTGTACGACTACTAACACCCAAACCATCCACGAAACCAATCATGAAATCAAAAGGTTGCGCTTTCTTAGAGTTTAAGCATCACGGTGCACTCCAGCAGGGACTCAAACTTCATCGTTCACAACTCGATGGCCGTCAGATAAACGTGGAATTGACCGCCGGTGGGGGAGGAAACGGTGTAGCCCGTACGAAGAAGCTCAAGGAACGTAATAAAGAGTTGGAGGAACAACGAGTATGCCACACCAATACAGCTAATTTGATGCCTCTCATCCAGTCTTGTAGCGGAAAAGGAAAGATCCCAAGGTTGATGTCCAGACCAAGGGTACACAGCGTTCCATGGAGAAAAGTAAGACTGATTTTGAGGTAGAAGAGACTGTCCGAGATGTCCAGAAGCGCCGAAGAGGGTCCAAGAAACGAGAATCGTCAGTCAAAGAGTTCCGGACAGGTGTCAATGCTATACCAATAGGGTAAAACGACAAGTAATAGTAGTTGGTGGCTATCGTGTCGTCAAGGGTCATTATGCGCAGCGAATTTATCCAATAGATACTGGTGGAGTGGGGCTCAAGGTCCATCTATGAAACAAGAATAAATACGAGGAACTGATGCTGTCGTCAACACAGCTGCTCAAAAAAGTCGAAACGGTGACTCACGAAAACAATCAGCACGCCAAATACCTTGAGCATCAGCCACCGATTACTTGATATACTGGAGTAGTATTTCAGTAATTCCCTTTGAGCTCCATTAACATTCGACGCAATATCTATCGTGTCAGCATCGATCCGCTGCACTGTTTCGCGCTGTTCTGCGACCATATGTGCCAGTTGAGTAAATATCTGGCCCAATTCTGCTATTGTAGACTCGATTGACTCGATTGCCGTTGAACGCGATTGAATGTATGAGTCCTGGGCGTTTATCGGCGTATGTACTTCGCAATAAAGACGGCTCCTTACCTGTTGTTCCACTAGTTGCATCTGTGAAAAGGCATTGCTTCCACCGTGAATCGCTACACCACCCTCGGCAGCATCCAAGTCCAATGCCAGAACTTCGCTGTTTTGTGTAGATCTTCCTTTCCCTTTGGAACTTGGACGACTTCCGCTGCCATCGCCCATTGGATCATTTCTTCCATTCAATAAAAGTGAATCTAGAGACCATTAGTGGACCTCTTTGGGGCGATGACCTAACGGCATATACTCACTTTGGGGAGCTTGGTGGGCTGCTGCGGCCGTGGAATACATGAACTGCTCCGTGCGATCCTTTGACTCCTTCATGTTCTGGATTGCTCCTAGTCAGGCGGAACGTTGTGACGAGGGTTCTTTAACTCGCCTGTGTCCGGACCTCGAGCACATCCTTGAAGCTCATGCTAGTGTTTGCGAGCTTGCTCTGCAGCATCATGACAATATTGCTATTGTGCTCGTCGATTTGTTTTCCCTCCGTAGACTTGGAGCTACTCTGTGCATTGTGCTGTTTGAGGAACGATTGCAAAGCAGCAATTTGTCGATTTATGCTGGCTATGTCTTGCTTAATGATGTAAGTCAGCTCCTAGACGAGGGATGGATAAGTGTTGGGACAGAGTGCATGGAGAGGACACGTACACTGATCTCCACGGGCCGGTCATCAAACAACGTTTTCCGTTTGGCGACTGCGCAGGGAAGAGTCAAGGACGGAAGAGAGGGCCAGCAAGCAACTTACGGTGTGCAAGCTTGCCAAGCTTGATAGTGGTATTACTGATGTCTTTGCCGATGGCCGAGGCCATTCGCGAAAACTCGGTCTTGGGAGTGCCTTTAGCATGGCCCTGGAGCAGGCGCTGCTTTGCCTCTGCGTTTCTTGGTAAAGCAGACCTGTTTCGTATGGAGTCGACACAAGCGCGGAATTCGTTTGTTCGATCCTGGATTGCCATGAACTGAGAGGTATTAACCTAGCGGGTATAAGTTATCACCGCTGCGTGGAGACAAGAATACAAACAACTCCTCTCCGCACTGCCACCGGCCCCTCCGTCCGAACTCGGCCTATTCGGCCGACTTGGGTGGCACGAGACCACATGTTGAGCGCTCTGCGGCGTCGTGCTGTATACCAAACGGAATGGGCTTGGACATCACGCTCCATTTTGACATTCCCTAGGCCGTTTTCTTTCTCACCTGCTTTCAACGACTTTCATTTTCAACGCAAAGCCATGACCCTCTCCCCGACACCGAAATCCAAGGTCCTCGTACTCGGCGCAGGCAACTTTGGTAGCTGCCTTGCGGATCACCTCGGTGATTCTGAGCACGAGGTCTACATCTGGTCCCGGCACCTCAGCTGGGTCGAATACTTTAATATTCACCATCGCAATCCCACGTACTTGAAGGACCATGCCTTCTCCGCTAACATTCGTGCCGTCGGACCAGAGATCCCAGATAGAGAGATGATTCATCAAATGGACGTCGTCTTATTTGCGATACCAACTCAGGGGCTTAGGTGCGTATCGTAATGATATACGTTCCCCAGTCCATCTCACCGTGCGATTTGCTACCAGGGAACTCTTGACCAAACTGCGAGCCAGCCTGGCTGACCAAAATCTTCCCTTGCTGATTTTCGTAAACAAGGGCATTGAGACAGACACACAGGCACTCACGCTGGAAATCGTCGCCGACACTTGCGGAAGCGACATCGCGCGAGCTGCCACATTCATTGTAAGTCAGCACGGGTGTGCCACACGTGTGACGACTCACTTTTATGCAGTCGGGTCCCTCTTTTGCCTCGGAGAGTTGGTACCTCCCACACAGTCTTATTTCAATTCGCTGACGGGCTTGGTCAGTTGTTCGCAGACAACCGACTTCTGTATCTGTCGCTTCGTTGACAGAGTCTCAAGCGCAGAAAGCATCGCAAATATTTCATCAACCCTGGTTTCGATGGTAGGGTTCGCTTACTCGCGGCGGAGACGGCCCGTTTATTTGTGCGTTCACAGTTACACGGGTGGAGATCCGATTGGATTAGAGTTGGCGGGTGCCCTTAAGAATGTGTATGCCATAGCGGCCGGAATGGCTGATGGGTTAGGTTTCGAGAACAACACGAGAGCAAGTTAGGTGAATCGTGCACGGGGCAAGAATCATTGACATTGGAAGATGTTTAGGTCTCATCACTCGAGGATTAGCTGAGATGACACGCATTGGGACAGCATACGGGGCTTCTCCGCTGACCTTTTTGGGACTTGCCGGTGTGGGGGACCTCTTCTTGACGTGTAGCTCTCCAACCAGCCGAAATTACACGGTAGGATATCGATTGGGAAAGGGTGAGCGACTCGAAGATATCATCAACACCCTTGGAAGTGTTGCAGAGGGAGTGACAACCGCCAAGGGTCTCAAGAAGATCATTGATGAGATGAACGTGTCTGCGCCTATTGCGAGGGGAGTGAGTGGCCAAGTTTATCGGGTGGTTCGATTCTCAGCTTAGCCTCCTGGCAGATTTACGAGGCACTGCACGAAGGTATGGTGACCTGCCAAGAATTGTACACGCAATTGACTGTGGCCGCAGGCAAGGACGTCCAGACCGGGGTACAGGAATTGATGAGTCGACCGCCGTCACGAGAGCTTGATCTGCCGAAAAAGAGAGGTGAACCGGCGAAGCGGCTGCTGCGGAAGCTCGGAATCGAGCCTATTGCAGAGTAATTAGGTTGTTAGTCTACTTGCCACGCCCGGGTGTGTCAGCAACGGAGATCTGAATGCGGCATGTTGGTCCCGGTGCCTTGACCGTTCCGCCCAGACCCACGGCTGCCGTTGCCAAACACGTAACGCCGCGCAAAGGCCATTCATGTCGGAGGGCCCGCCTGCCCGCTGAATCAAGTGTAATACTTGCAAGTTCGGATATTCTGTCTACGACTGCACCTGCGTGTTTCATCCGCGGGATAAAAACCGGCACTTGCAAGAGGAGCCGTAGATCGACTCTGAATTACGTAATAATATCAAACACATATTTCCCACGCATTTTTTTCTCCAGTCTCGCCCGAAGTCCGACAGTGGACTGTGAAGCACCGACTCGCTCCCATTCAACCTTCTTCTTCTTCTTGTCTTCCTACACCTCTTTTTCTTCCGCGTCCTCTGCCAATTCTGCGCCAAATGGTCTCCCAGCTCTGGAATGCTGCCTCAGACGGGAACATCGACGTCCTCCTAGCCCTCCTCCAAAATGCATCTCCAGCCGATATCGAGATCAAAGGTATCTGTTTCTCCTCATTCCGACTTTAGCCTTTATTCATTCTTCCTCTCCTCCCCCATAGACCATACCGGTTCCACGCCCCTCCAGGAAGCAGTCAGGCAGGGCCATCTCGATGCAGTCAGGGCCCTCCTTGACAAAGGTTCGCATTCTATGCTCGATCGCGTCGCGTGTGATTAATCGATCTCTCCCTCCTTTTCATCAGGAGCCAATCCCTCTTTCGCATTCACTCATCCCTCACCAGACACGTATACAGCGAACCCTGAGATCATCGAATTACTTAAAAATGCCTCTGTAAAAGGTCTGCCCCCTCAGGACCATCCATATCCTCAGGACCCCCAGGATGATCCCTCAAAGCGTTTCTATCCTCTCCCTCTCCCTCCATATGGCTACTATCCGTCTCTCCCTCCCGTCCCCTCTCTTCCCGATGGTTCACCTGCGTATTATCACCCTCCAATGCCCCTTGGCGAAAATGGTGCATTTGGAAACCTTCCTCCCCCAGAAATAGCTAGATACATCCCTTGCAGGTACTATCCTGCTTGTCGTTATGGCTCTTCGTGTATCTTTGCTCACCCCCAGGGCCCTTACTATCCCCCTCCTCCACCTACACAATTCCCATCTCCCTATGATCCTATGACTCAGCAACAATACGCACCGGGTTATTATCCACCACCCTCCTCATTCCACCCTCCTCCTGCTGTTCCACCCCACATGAACACCGTATCATCGCCCCCTCAACCACCAGTTCACACACCCCCGCATCCTCCCATGGTGCACGCGCGTTCTGCTTCTGACGCGCTTTCGCCTGTACAGACACCCATCCCAGCCCCTTATGGGCCTATGTCTCCTCCTACTCCGTCTTATCCTCAGCCTCCACATGTCCCACTTCCTCTTTCCATCCCTACTCTTCCCCCCCCTCACCAGCCTGCCACCGCACCTGGGCCACAGTCTCCACAATCAATGTATCCGAATGGACCCGTGTCTGCTCCCCCGTTTGCAGTGCGTCAGGATCCCTCACCGTATCCAGGACCCCATGCACACCCGCCGTATATTGAGGTCAATGGGGGACACAAGTCTCCTGTGCTTTCGCAGGGGGAAAGCTTTGCCCCTCCTCCCTTCCGACAAGGAACGAACCATAACCGTAGAGGAAGTCTACGGAGAGGCTCTTTCGGCGGAAATCGAAAACCTGCATGCTTGTTCTACCCCTCTGGCAGGTGTAGAAACGGCGACGAATGCCGGTTCCCTCATGTGATACATGATACACCTGCGCAATCTCAGCTGAGCGCCCGGGGCTCTCGTACTCGGGATGGCGCGAATGATGTGACCACGATAGAGGAAAACTTTGCTACCATGAATGTACGAGACGTGAGTGACGATTTCTATTCATATCACTGGATTATAACATCTTTGGATCCTTGTCAGGATGCTCACCCACGGCGGGGCACAAATGGTACGACCAATTCAAGTCGCTCGCAATCTACAGATCCGGGGAACCGTTCCAAGGCCTTAAAATCCAATGGCCCTCGGCTCGAAAAAAAACCTTTTGTCAAACAACAGCGAGTTCCGAACGCCGATGAGTTTCCAGTGCTCGGAGGTTCTACGACTACATCGTCGAGAAGTTCCGTGAGCGGAGCACCTGTAGTGAATGGGCTAGGGGGACCTACCGCCGCTCAGGTGCTGCAGGCACCTCCTCCTTATCGCAAAGAAGTGAGCAGGGAACCTGGCACCCGCAGTGTCTCTCCGGAGGAGCGTCAGGTGAAGAGTCAAATCGTAGGCATACCAACAATGCTGGGGCGCCACACTGACGATTTCAGTAGGATGACAAATTGGCAGAGGTGAATGGTCAGCCTGTTGGCGCGACAGGCAACATCGCGGCCAAGCTATCCATCTCTTTTACTGCTGCAACGACTGGAGCTCCGGAATCTGCCAAAGAGGTGTCTGTTTCCGCGTAAAGCGACTGTTTATAATGATCATATATATATCACCTGGCCCTCTGTTTGTTTGGACTCTTCCTGGTTTCGTTGTGCTGACCGCAGGTTTACTTATTGTTGTCCAATCGTTCTTCTGCACATAGGCCCCGTTTCGTTTCATACAGTGTTTTTGCATCTGTTCCTTCGTGATTATTTCTAGAGGTTTTTTTTATCTCCCATCTAACCTTGTCTGTCTCACGCTGACTGGTACACATATTTACAAGTACTATCGACTATTATTGTGACACTCGGCCCTCATTGCACTGTTTTTTTTGGCATAGCATACCATCACTGTGTTTCACCTCGCGAGAGTAAATACACGTTGCCTCTACTCAGTCTTTGTATCGAGGTTCGGATGTCAGGACCAGTGCCCTAATTGCCTAATCTCCACCCCATTTATGCCGACGACTTGCCCTATCTCATACACAGGAGCTCCGGGATCCTGTGCGCGTAGAGCATTCAACACAGTTTCACGCACGTCTTTGCCGACGATCACCACGAGACCGATACCCATGTTGAAGGTGCGTGCCATTTCCAATGGCGCAATTCCGCCCTGCTTCATCAGGTATCGAAACACTTGCGGCAGTTGCCAGGTAGACGCATCCACGTAACATCCCAGCCCCTTCGGGAGAACTCGGGGGATGTTCTCGATGAAACCACCGCCTGTTACGTGCGACATGGCTTTAATTAGTCCCTTCTGGGCGACCGGGAGAACCTGTTTGACGTAGATGCGAGTCGGTTCAAGGAGGTTTTGGCCGAGCGTCCGACCTGTATCCCAGGGACAGGGAGAAGAATAGGTTAGATTTGAAAGGGAGACAATCTTGCGGACGAGGGAAAATCCGTTGGAGTGCAAACCGGAAGAGGCAATGCCCAGTAAAACATCGCCTTCCACGACATCGCGAGGGAGAACCAGCTCTCTCTCGACAGCGCCAACGGCAAAACCCGCGAGGTCATAGTCCCCTGAACAGGAGAAAGATCAAACCATTGCGGACTCGTGACACAATGTAGTTTTCATCTCACCGTCCAGGTACATGCCTGGCATCTCAGCGGTCTCACCTCCAATGAGGGTACATCCGGCTTGCAGACAGCCATCTGCGATGCCCTTGATGACACGGGTTGCAACGGCAACGTCTAACTTGCTGCACCCGTAATAATCCAGGAAATAGAGAGGTTCCGCGCCTTGCACCAGCAAATCATTGACGGACATGGCTACCAGGTCGACGCCTGCCAAGTCTAGTGAGAAGGCATCTGATGCTGAACTGCAAGACTTACCAACGAGATCATGGATACCCGTCTCGATAGCGATGCGAAGCTTGGTGCCAACCCCATCCGTCCCACTGACCAATATTGGGTCTTTGTATCCGACGGCTTTCAGGTCGAAAACACCCCCAAAGCCCCCTATTTCACCGTCTGATCCGGTGCGTTTTGTTGCACGCACATAAGGTTTAATGGCATCGACAAGCGCGTTTCCAGCGTCTACCGATACACCAGCCTGTTCGTAAGTGAGACCTTTGACAGCGCCACGCGTTAAAGCTCTAGATAAGAATGAGCTTTGCTGATCTGAAACAGCAACAACTTCCTTGCCTGCGAGCTATGTCGTGGCGATACACCTTGCCCTCAAATGAGATCTTGTCAATTGCGATGTACACAGAAGAAAGTGCTTCTTCCAATGATGAAGCGGCGGCCGACACAGCCAGCACGCGACCACCTGCCGTAACGAGTTCATCTCCGTTCTGCGATGTGCCGCAATGGAAGACGACGACATCTATGTGAGGTTATGAGAGAAGTGCGGTCTTCGTGTGGCATCGCTTACCCGAGGGTAGGTCACCGATTTCGATGCATTTCCCTTTCGAGTACTGGCCAGGGTAACCATCGGATACCAGTACGACAGAGACTGCGTAACCCGGTCGACTCCTGATTTGTACCGAGTCGAGCCGGTGTTCTACACAAGCCTACTTTAATTCGTAAGTATTTGTCTGGATGGAATTACAGCAACGTACAAGCAGTACTGAGGCGAGGTCAACATCATCTTCCAGTAGAAGCATGAGAGCCTCGGTCTCTGGATCGCCAAACCGGACATTGTATTCGAGTACCTTTGGACCGTTCTTGGTGAGCATGAGCCCGACAAAGAGTAGGCCGACGAAAGGAAAACCTAGATCACAGTTGGTCAAAGTCACGTTTTGCGGGGTAGGAATTGATATGCCTTCTTTCCTCATGCCGTCAATAGTTGGTCGAAGAGTTTCCTTCATGACGCGATCCATGATCGCAGGGGTCGCAATTGGGGCAGGGGCATATGCACCCATACCGCCAGTATTCAACCCAGTGTCACCATCGCCGATTCGTTTGTGGTCTTGGGCGGGGGGGAGGGGGACAATGGTGTAACCATCAGAGAATGCGAGAACGGATATCTCTGGGCCCTCGAGCAGTTCCTCAACGACAACTTCTTCCCCTGGAAAGTGGAATGTAACGGTGTCAAAAGTGCACGCACAGATAGCGAACCTGCAGCACCGAACACGTTGGCTACCAAGATTTGTTTGAGACCTTGTACGGCCTGATCGGTGGACTCCGGGATAAGCACTCCCTTGCCGGCGGCGAGGCCGCTGGCCTTGAGAACGACCCGGTAGCCACATGTGCGGACATGTTCGATTGCTTCGTCAATCTGCGAGGAGGAGAATGTACGGAAGATAGCGGTCGGGATCCTGTGGCGGAGCATGAACGCCTTGGAGAATGCCTTACTCCCCTCCATTCTCGCAGCCAGCTCTGTGGGACCGAAAGTGGGGATGCCGACTTGCATGCGCAAGTGAGTCAGACAGCGTAGAATGCAGCGTTCATACACGGACCTTTACGGAAGCACGACTGGATGCCTCGCACCAATGGTTCCTCTGGACCGGGAAGGACGATATCAATCTGGTTGCGGATATTAGTAGGGGCGAAGGCGAGCGTGCGCGGTACTGACCCCATTCTGGACGGCGAACTGGACGAGTTGGTGGTAATGGGGAGCCACGAGGGGCAGGCTGAGGTTCTCTGTGTTGGGTGTGCTTGCAGTCCCGCCGTTTCCAGGACAGACATAGATGCGGGCGACTTGCGGTGACTGGGCGAGCTTCCATGCGAGCGCGTGCTCCCTGCCGCCACTGCCCAGCAAAAGGATCCTGATGCTCATGTGATGGAAGGATAAGATAACCATCTACTTGTAGTACATGACCGGGTTAGGCTGTTGAGGCTGTGGAACAGTTCGAGTGTTGCCGAGGCTGTCAACTACACGTTGACCAGTGCGCTCGTACTCGTACTTATGGAGGACAACGTTGCGCTCTCTCGGCGAGAGTCTCACACCTCCATACGATCTCTATGGCGTAGGAAATCCGCCAAGAAGGCCTCTTCCTCCTCCCTCTCTATCATGGACCAGAACGACGACAGCGACGGCCCTCGCAGCTCCCAGGAAAACATTTCCCTCTCCCGTTCAATCATCCCAGATCCATTGAGCGAGCTCCCTACTTGGTTCAAGAGGGAGACCGAGATGGCAGCTGCCAACACCTCCTCCTTCAGAATAAAGTTTCCTCTTCACAACCCAAACGGGCCTCGTTGGTACAAGAACTACCATCTACTCCCTCCTCCCTCCGTCAACCGTCCGCCTTCGGTTTTTTCTTCCTCCTTTCCGCCCATGTCTGCGTCTGCTTCCGTCGACCGTTCTGAAGACTCAACGCGGCTTCCAGGCCCCAGCCGCACCCCCTCCAGCACCCCTTTGCCGACACCGAGCTCGTCTCAAGTGCGCATTGAGACCGCTTCAAAGCCACGCAGTCGCAAGGCTTCCCAGGACAACGTCGATTTAATGGACATCAGCGACCCTTCGGGCACTCACTGGCATCACCACTCCCCGTATGACGCGGGTCTCAGCATTAGTCCCGTGTCTACTGATCCTCCAGAGGTGATCCATCACTTCCTCCGCTGCTTTATCTCATCTGACTGGCATGGTACAGGCCCTCTCGCGTACGCGTACCCGCTTATCGAGTACGAACACGGGTGGAGCCCGCCGGAAGGCCGTTACCCCTTCGCCGCTCTCCCAGTCGACACCTGCAGTTCACTTGCAAGTACCGGACCCGGCGCATCTTACCCGTAAGCTGAGTAAGCGTCGCAAACCCCTGCTATCTGGACTTTTTGGTACACACGAAAAAACCACGTCAGAAGAACTGGAAAAGTCTGCCGGCGAAATCCCTCCTTCCAGTTTTCCAAAACGATTGTCCGTTGTTCAGAACGGCACTCTTCACTTCAATTTTGGTGGATCAAAGCGTCATTCAGTCTCTCCAATGTCCATATCAAATGGTTCCACGGTGGCGTTATCAAATCATTCATCATCAAAGAATGACAAACGGCAGAGCGTTCTTGGGCGATTGGTGAGGAAGTTTAGCATCTTGCGGAGGTCGGTTCAGGGACCTGAGCCAGCCATCGTCTCCGGAGACGCTCTAGGCGGTGGCCCACTTTCGGCTGTGGACGAGCAGTCATCGCGACGTTCATTCCTCTCTCAAAGACAGCCGTCTCCGGAAAAACCAGTGGCGGAAAAGAAGATTCTGAGTCCATCTAAGCGCGTTCCTCCTCCACGGATGGACTTGGACCCAGAACCGCAAATGCCCAATGGCCCGTCGATAGAAACCGAGCGGGAGGTTAGCGACCGTGCCTCCACGATTTCCTACGACATGCCGATCTCGCCGCTGGGAAAGCTGACGATTGCAAACCCGGACGCTCCAAGTTCCGGCGCCACTACCCCTGTCAAGGTGTACAACACGTTACCCCCGGAAGTTCCCAACGAGCCTCCAGCCGAGCCCAGGCATTCGGCTCAATATGTGCCAGCTGATCGGCAACATGTTCTTAGACCTCCTGTGCCTTCCTCAACTGGAAGGTCGTCGCCTATACCGGGTCTCCTCAGTCCCATTTCTGTAGCTGTTCCCGCCATCACTTTCCCTGAATTGCCGCATTTTACTGCGAGGGCCTCAGCGCATTCCCCTACACCACTTGTTTCAATCACTCCTTCGTCGCCGTCCTTTGAAATCCGTTTATCCACCAGCGCTCCAGCTCAATCATTTATACCACCAGATACCATCGGGGATATTTTGCCACTGCAATCCTCACCGTCACCAACCAAGGAGGTTCCACGTCCGATACCCCCATATCTGGCCCCTCCGATTGTCGACGACTCTCCATTGTCCAAAGCATCGCTCCTCGCCAACCCTCCCACTCCTTACAACACCGATGAGCCACACTCTGAGCTTCCAGCGTTCGAGAAAATCTCAATGGATCGCTCTGGTTCCAGTAAACAATCGCAGGATGTCTCGTCACCAAAGCGTGTTTCTCCTACCCAGGACTCGGATGACCAACGCCCAGAGGGTCAAGTCCGTCTCGTCAAATCCAACTCGACGATGAGCAGGAAAACGGAAACGTACAGGCTTGTAAGGAATCAGTCGGATAAGGTGTCATCATCTGAGGAGGCCGCCATCCAGGCTGAAGGAGATCAATGGTTGCTCATCAATTCCGTTGAATCTCCTCGTCGTCGAAAGACGAAAGACCGGGCGGAAAATCCAGAGAGGATGGAGAAGTCAACCTCGCGGACACCTCGCGAGAGAGGGGGCAGAAGGGAGAGGGAGCACGATAGGGAGCAAGGAAGAGTGTATGACGGGGACAGGGAAAGAGACAGAGACAGAGACAGAGACAGAGACAGGGAAAGAGACCGGGAAAGAGACCGGGACAGGGTCAGAGAAAGAGACAGGGAAAGAGACCGGGAAAGAGACCGGGACAGGGTCAGAGAAAGAGACAGGGAAAGAGACCGGGACAGGGTCAGAGAAAGAGAAAGAGAAAGGGGCAAAGACAGAGTCGGGGAACGAGATAGGGAAAGGGAAAGGGAGCGAGAACGGGAGCGAGAAAGAGAAAGAGAACGGGAGCGAAAGAGGGAAAGAGAACGGGAGCGGGCCAGGACCAGAGAAAGGGAACGGGAGCGAGAGAAGGAAAGGGAAAAGGAGCAAGAGCGTAGGCGGAGGCAGGAGAAAGCTGTTACACAGGGCGAGAGTGACCAACGTCGAACGACCAGCCATACGACCGCGAAATCGCCACCAGCCGAAAAAGCTGACTCTGGCTCACTCTCAGGGCGGCCAGGACGTGCCCGTAGTCTCGATACCACACAACGGCCGACAATTGTTCAGCCTCTAATATTCGCTTTGCAAGACGAGCCTCCACGTCAGCAAGGTCCCTCCAAGACTACACGCCCCGGGCCAAGTCCAATTGTAGTTGCGCGCATCGACCACCTGCCGCCCATGTCTGCACGGCCAACTTCCGAGCTAACTTCGGCAGCCGATATGAGTGCTCTTAAAGCTCGCGAAGCTTGGGAGATGGATCGGCTTTGGAAGGGTAGAAGCATGGTTCAAGGTCAGCGAGAAACACCCATGATTGCCTCACCCTCCAACGTGGAGTCCATAGGTGTTCATAACGAGGCACCGAGGGAAGGCTTTTCAGTACAAAGCTTTACTCATGGGTCCAGTCACACGTCGTACGTCGTGCAGCCGTTGCAAGCACATCCTATACCGGCCAGTGTGTTTTATGCTAACATGCCAGCTGCTCCTCCTCCCATCATTTATGCTGCTACCTCTCCATATGGCCAACCGCATCCTTCATCTTCGAGGGACCACACCACGTACCACTCACTATCCAGCTCTTTTACATTTCCCTCCAAGATCTCTTCCGCGGACCTGCCCATTCGCCCCAACCCCTTACCCGCTCCCCCGCGCGAATCGACTTTTCAACCCGTGCATCTATCCGCTCTAGCAGATAGAAGCAGTGGATCTGCTTCAGAATATTGGGGGAACTTTGCTCACACACCGTCACACTCATGAGATACCCACCTCAAATTTTGTCGTTTGCATGCAGCATTTCAATTTTCACCTAGATTCACATACACTCACATTCTCAATTTCCACAACCACTTTAGTGACATTCTCTTCGTTTCATCTCCTTTTCATCAGGAATTGATCGCATGGTTGTTGTTTTCATTCGCCGTTTTATTTACTTATTGTCCTGGACTCTGGACCTCTACCATGTAACAGCTCACTGCAACTTTAACGAGAACGACAGCATAATGAGATTGATATCCGCTGGTAGTAAAGCGACAAAGTCTCGTTCACTTACGCATCCACTCATGTAAACATATGGTAAAATGTTCACGAGACTCGTATACTCCAGAGCGGTTACCAGGCAGCGACGTCGTAATACAGGTACAAAAATTCAACGTGAATGATAATACAAGATATGCAAGTCATGCGTTAACCAAGCCGTAATAGATGAGTCGTAGAGTCGGGTATTGAACATGGGAATATAATACCAGAATTCTGTCTGCAAAAGCGACTGTCACGACGAATACGCACGATAATCTAGAGGGAACTCTGGGACGGGATAATCGTCCCACTGACGATCGCCACCATCAAGGAAGCGACGTAACCTAGCGACCTGCGATGAGAGATACATGAGGATGATCTGCATCTTGATATCTAGCTTCAGTTTCAATATCTCTTCACACGTCCGCAACGCCTGAGCTCGCGTTGACACAAACATGTTGCCCGAGAAGCCGAGGTCTTTGAGGCTGTCAACCATTTCTCCAAACTCTGAGCACCAGGCAAGGACGCCAAGCTGTCCAGCGGTTGGTCTCGGGAGAATTGTGTCATGAGGTGAAGTACAGACCTGTCCGTATTGCTTGAACCGCCCATATAACACGTTTGGCGCTGCCTTGAGAGCAAAGTCATAGGCTTCATTCTGTCTGATGACGTCTTCATCTGGTATGTAGGGTTGGACAACTGGTTGGGGCTAAAAGAGAGTTATTCCAAGGATCGTTTTAAAAAGACATCCTTTACCTCGGGTCGTGGAGGTGGTTCCTGGAACCACTGATGCCCAGAGTAGTCCACTTCACCACCGAAATCAACGACGTCAAGGTTCTTCCCTGTAAAGTCCATGTGTCGTGAGAAGGAATTGAGTAAGCCGGACTGAACGAAGAATGCCTCGAGGAGCAGCGTAAGGTCTTTGGGAAGTGGGGATTGTTTGGATGAAGGCGATTCGCGCTGTTGGGAAGGAATGAAAATAGTTCGATGTTCCGAGTTCTCGCTGGATCAAAAACTGAGCATGAGAATACGGCAACACCGGACCGAAAACGTACCGGGAGATGGGAGATGGAGGTGCCTTGACAAGATGGAATTTGGGATCGTTAGATAAGTTGTTGCGAGCAGAGCGATCCTGGAGATAATGAGTACGAGAAAATGTGGCTGAGCAGGTGAATGACCTTATATACTGGGTTAAGTGATGTCTTGGATGGTTTATAAGAAGGTTGACGATAAGTTCGAGGGCTTGATGGGCGAGACTTCTTGAGTCTTGATATAGATTGCCGGTGGCGTTCAACCGAGACCTGACTAATACTTGATAACCGGCGACGGAACTGCGGGGAAGGTGATGGAAGGGCCGACGCAAATGCAGTAGTGGGAGTGGTACTCGAAGTAGGAGAATAAAGGGTGCTGTCGAGTGGTGTGGGGGACGTTACAAAAGACCCGGTATCTGAATCTGGGCTGTCCGGGGAGACGTTTGTCCGAAGGGGGTGTAACAGTGGTCTCGAAGGGGAAGAGGTTAGCTGGCGCGATTGGGGTGGTGGAACAGGGATGATGGGTGGCGGGATGGGAATTGGACGAGGCGAGTCAGGTGCAAATAGTGCAGATGGATAAAAAGAGGTAATCTCAGGAATCCTGAGGTGGTCTGAATCGCTCAGAGCAGAGATACGTGACGGAGGAAAGTTTGCAGATATGTCGCACGGATCAAGGTGATTCACGTTGCGACTAAGCCAAGAGGGAGATGGAAGCAAACAGGACGATCTCGCAGAGGAGTTTATAATAGAGCTCCTTAGGAACGAAGATGGGGACGAAGTGAGTTCTGCCGGGTTGACGAGCTGGTAATGTGCGGTAGGGGACGCCTCGCGGCCAAGACCTGCTGGTGCGGAGTGCTTCCTCCTAAGTGGGGGCGGTATGGGGATGGGAGTAGGGGATGACTCTGCGGGCAAGGAAGATATGGAAGCAGCGGGCGAGGAATTACTGTTGGTGTGAGTTACAGTGAAAGGAGGCGAAGAAGGTTGGGTAGGGTAAGCGCGAAGCTCTAGTAAAGGGGGAACGGGAGGGACGGGGGGAATGGCTGAATTGAGGGATAGGGAGTTGGAATCAAAGTCGTGCCTGTGGTGCCAGCGTTTCCTACTCCTGATAGTGTCAATGGAGGAAGCGTCGACAGGACGAGAAACAAACGAGTCACGAAGGATTTGTGAGAGAGACTTGAGGGAACCGGTGAATCTATGACCCCGTTTGGTGCGTTTCGAACGGTGTACTGGAAAGGTGGGCAGGATAGGCTCGTCGTCTTGTACTGCGACGGGAGACAGGTCAGGGTCGGGAGACTGTGGAAGCGAAGGGGCAACACCCGGTGTGGGCTGCTCAGGGGTTGGGATGTGGGTGGGCGGTTTCGGAAATGCGAGGCAAAGGTCGGAGTCGTCTGTCGCGGTGCGGGTGCGGGAAGAAGAGGCTCTGCTGTCAGTAAATGAAGAGAGATGGATTGAGACTTTGGATATGTTCTTGAGACGGAAGAGGGTGGACTTTGTGCGCGTGAGGGATGGCTGGGGCGGGGTCGACTCGGGCTGTTGTTCCGGGGGGAGGTCGTCGGTGGCGATGAGCTCAAACTCGGCGTGCTCCTCGACCGGCTGGGTTTTCTTTCCAAAGAGAGGGAAGGCGCGGGCCAAAAGGCGGGAAGGATCAAAGGCGTGTGTCGAGCTGCGCAGGGAGCCGCGAAGGCTGCGAGGTAGCTTCGACTGGATAAAGTTGTGCGCCGACGTTGTGTATCTTCGAGTCCTCCAACACACGGACTCGTGAGGAAGAGACGACTCTCAATCGACCGTCCTTTCAACCTCAAAGTGCGTGACTTTGGCGTGTCTCTACTGCGACTATCCTCGTGTTCCCTCATCACGTCAGCAACTCTTCCTCCTCACCCCGCCTTCCAATCACACCTCGCAGCTGCCTGACCCCCCTTCGCCCCTCCTCCACCGCCCGCTCCATCCCCCGCCGCCCCAGTCTCACAACATACCCGCACCCCATCAACGCAGCCAGCAACCCCACCACAGAAATGTCCCCTCCTATCGCGTAGACCGTGCGGTTCGCGTTCGCCGGATACGGCACTCCGATCGTTCGCATCCATGACCCAGCCCCACTTTGCATCGGTTCGTCGATCTCCCCTCCTCCTATCCCACTCACACCCCTCAACCCTCCGTCGCACCACAGAACCTTGCTTCCGAGCTCATTCGCCCTGGCTTTGGCCTGCTCCCACATCGCAAGCCCAACCGTAGTGTCCCATGTGCGTGCCGGTCCCAGAATGAGCGTTGGCCGGGCATCCAAGTCTGTGAACACAGTTGGCGATGTAAAGTCAAGGCATATCGACGATGTGACGAGAAGCGGTCGCGTGTGGTCTGGGCCCGGTGCCCAGTCAGGCTTCGTTATACCCTTGGGGGCTTTCATTTCCCAACGGGAAATCACAGGTGGTTCGACAGATGGTATCTTTGAAAATGATTCTGTGACTTGAGTCGTTGTCAGAGGAGTAAAGATGTACGAATCAGTAGCTGCTCACATGGCACGAGATTACGTTTGTAATATTGAACCACTTCATCGCCCGCTTTTTGGTCCTTGTGGATGAGTGCAAACCCGTTCCTAGTGTGAGCAGGGTCTCCCGCGACGTACTCGTCAAAGGCGACACCAATCAAGGAAGAAAATTTGAGTTCCCGAACTTTTGCGAACGCATCCTCGCGCTCCTTCTCCGAGTTGAAGACAACGGCACTTTCGGGCCAGAGGATGACATTCGCTGCATTCATCGTGGCCGTCTCCCTTATAAAGTCCTCCAGGACTGGACGTCTTCCCTCTAGAAGATTGGGCAAGACACAACCAACAGTAAGTGGGGTGTGAGCCGCCACATCGGCGCGAGGCGGAGAAATATGGAACACGGAAGAGGGGAACGTGAGGGCGAGGAGTATGGTCACGAGTGATAAGAGTCCTTGAGACCTGGAAGACAACAGTAATTGGTTCTCGTGCGCATCCAACAGGTCGTGTTCCGAGGAACCCATCAACCACTGAGCCACTACTTCGGAGCACACTACAGCCCACCCCGCAACGACCCAATCAATTCCGACCGGCCCAGTGAACGGCAGCAGCCAGCCGTATGATGAGGGGACAGGTGCTGGCCACCAGTTGAGCAGACGGCCCACAGGAGATATGCGAGACGTAATGCTCCAGCAAGTCGCCCACAGCACTGGGAAAAGTGTAAGTTGGAGCCAATCAGTCTTGAGTAAACCCTTGAAACGGATATCGAGGTAGATAGAAATCACTACGATTGAGTATGTTGCGCCAGATAAGAGGACGATTGCTCCCAGTGATTCGGTGGGGTTAGAAACGGCACTCGTTGCTGCTCTCCAGTGGGCGAGGGCGGATCCAGCTGTAACGCAGAGCCAAGAGCAAAACAATTCCCACCATCGAGTTTGACGGTGGGCAATCCTTTGCCCGTGGATCCTCAATACAGAAAGCAGGAGTACCAGGGGAACAAAAGCAGGCAAGGGCCCCAAGGCAAAGGCGGCGAGGATGAGTTCTGCTGCTGAGAAAAAGGGGGTTGGATATTTATTGAGTATGAGCGCTTGTAAGGAGGACGCCATGATGGTGGTCAGGGCGAAACCCTCGAGGAGATGGGTAGATCGATATTTGTACTGCGGTCGTTTTAGGCTTGTTTGGTCAATCAAGCTAGTCTACAAGTACACTAAGTGCTCTAAGGGCAACGCTCTTATACATGAATCAGTTGTGTTTCGCGACGTGGATCAAGTGCGCTCACCCAGCCCTAAGACATGGATGATCCTGTCGCTTCCTGCTCTTGGAGATGCTCCACTATAGAGGGACCAAACGGGTCCCCAGCGTCACCCATCAACGAGCCACCTAGCAACGCGTTCGCAGCATCCAGCTGGCCAAGGCCATCGAAAGGCGCATCCGGACCAAGAACGCTCATGTCCAGCCCACCGACGTCTGCTTGGCCAACGTTCCCATGCACATCAACATTGATGCTTCCCTCCAACGCTTTGAACGATGCGTCCAGCATGTCCCCTCCGTCGACTGTCAAGGTGGGCTCGGTCTGCTGGAGGGATAGAACTGGGGCGGGTGAGGAGGGCTTCGTCTGCGGTTCAGACGTCTCCTGGTTTGCGAAATTGGTTTCTGTCCCCTCCTGGGCCAATGCAGCAGACGGAGCTGGTTCGTCCGGATCCATGTCTTCGTCACCTTCGACGACCTCAGGTTCATCCGGAAGCGGGGCGAGAGGCTCGTCGGCTTCCTCCTCGTCATCACTGAATTGCTACAGAGGTCAAACACGAGTTATCCTACGCGTTCATTCGCGAACCCACCTGCTTTTTGTCCGTCTTTACCCACTTGTATACCTTTATGGACGAGGGCGCATTGTCCGGAATGACCCATGTTTTCTCCCAGCACGCGACTGGCTGCATGAGCTGCCGCCTAGCAGCCTCTGTCGTGGCCAAGCGCACTCCAATCCTTCGTCTGGTCGCCATTAATCTTGTGAAGGAACAGAGTGATTGGACCCCCGACACCGCAAATCGAACTCAAGTACAGCAAAAATAAGTTATCTACTAAACGATTTTCAAGGCGACTGTTCAGCCCAGCGTAAGACGTCCTCGACGCTCAAGACTGGCGATGTAGACTGTGGAAGATGGGATCAATGTTTTTACACAATCCATGGTCGAAGGGGGACAAACCTGTCCTTGGCGCGTATCCGAAGCAGTGGGATGAACAGTGTCGAGGATCGTGGCACGCAGCTCCGAGAGGCGTGCCTCGAGTTCGTCGCATTTACTGAACAAAGACACCGTGTCAGCACAAGGGATTGTCGAGATAAAGATGGTTCGAACGCGTGGATGGAGATTGTCTCCTCACGTCGGAGCTCTAGTTGACGTTGCATCATACTTTCGAGATTCCCCCTTGCCTAAATGTGGGATGTAGATTCTGCAACAAGGGTGCACCAATAGACAGACCTGGACCGGACGCAAGTCGTTCGCTGCAGCCATCAGATTCTGTGCAAGCACGGTGATCCAATCTACATGTCGCTTCCATTCCGGGGGAACGGTAGAAGACGGTGGCGGAGGTGGGGCGAGAATGGCGCCCGTGAGATTAGAGTACGTGACCAGAAGAGAACGGAGAATGGACAATAGTGCGGGGCGGCGATCTGGTGATACGTCAATAAGAACATACATGGCATGGCGTCGAACCTTGGACTTGCCTACACTGGGATCGGCAGGATACAGCTGGTGCCCGCCCAAGTCAGCCAATGAGGGAATAATCTCCTTGACCTTGGAACACTGTTAACTGTTGCTGGCACCTGTAAGCACTGGCCATACAAACCACGTATCACCAAAAACATTGTACTCTCCGTCTTCAAGGACCCAGTCTACCCGGGGTTTTTGGAGTTGAACTAGGGGCCACGGGGGTACCTCGGACTGGTCGGACAGTATGTCGTACTGGTCGACGGTGGTGATATCAGCATTCTTGTCTTGGGCGCGCTCTTTGAGCAACTCGAGGAGATTCAGATTATGCGACGTGTAGTTGGTATAATGGGAGGGAGGAGATGGAAAGGGATTCCTCAGTTCTGTTTCTTCCTCCTCCATCGCTGTTCCGGTCCAACTGTTATTTAAATAAATAAATATTTTTCACCAGCTTGACTTGTAACCAGCATGGTGCGCCGAATCGCGTCCCAAGTACACAAGCAAGTCTCGCGGCTCATGCGCGCAGACTACATCCGTGAAGAGCCCGTATGGTATCAGGCAGTGCTACAGTATCCTCCCCTTCCACTTCCCTCCCGTGCTCCTCCCTTCCAAGCTCTCGAGACCGAAAATCACTCCCACAAGCCATCCGTCTCTGATCTTCGACCCCCAAAGATGCAGCCGTTGACCATAAGATACCTGGAGGACAGGCTTCGTCTCCAGTTCTTCAAGGACCACCCATTCGAAGCATTCAGGCCAGTGTCTATCGTAGAGGGCCAGGTGGTCGAGTCAGAGCACGCCGTCAGAGGCAAGGAGTGGACGAGGCTGAGCCAGCGAACCAAGAACCCAACAGCAGAAGAGTCAGCAATCTCTTTGGCTCTCTGTGCATTTTTCTGATTCTCGCCTCTAGCGCAGTGCTTTTCGCCGCAAACCTGCACAGACACCACAAGGTCTCTCTCACTCTCGCGTATACGCGCGCAGTCGCGGAATTCCGTGCCCTACGTGCAGAGAATGACATTGCAAACGCGTTTGCTCGTATGGAAGCCGAGTCATATGGCACCGTGTTCCCATCAGAAATCGACCGGACGTTCGAGAAAGAGGATAAGGTCTACAAGTCCGCTGAGCGCAAGAAGGCCCTTGACGAGAGTGCTCTCCGTGCCCGTAAGCGCTGGCGTGCCATCCTCAACACCGACAGTGGCATGGGCAATACTTGGAGTCGAGGACAAGAATATACCAAACGTCAGAAAGACGGTGTACGGCCGTCACACCTCGTGGACGACCAGATCAAACCCTCGAGCCCACCAGAGGACCAGCTCTTTGGAAGTCGGTAGCTTTAAAAAATGTTTGATTCGCTCTCGAAATACACTAGCGATACAACAAAGTCCGACTATGCCTTGACGCGTGACTGTGCAGCCAAGGCTGCATTCATTCCCATCCATGTCTTCTCCACAAGACCCAGCAGCCTTTGCATATCCGAGCTCCAATCATTCATCACATCCTCCGCGCTGCGCTTGGGTGTGAAGTTCACGATGCCTGCCGGTCGGTCTACCCGTGCCCAGATGGTTTTGGAAACAACTAGACGTGCAAGCGTCTCCTCTGTTTGTTGTGGTGTGAGGTCGAGAAGAGTCGTTAGGCGGGATAATCTAATTCGAGTATAATATTGAGAAACCACCCGGATGTTCTGAATCACGGTTTTGATTAGAGTTTACTATGATCACCGTAAAAGACCCACATGTTCGATCACACGAGTGTGGAGGTCCTCCCACTGTGTTGTATTGGAAAAGACAGGCGTTGTGCGCAGGAAAGAACCGTAAATCGACTCAATTCCTGGCCATCTCATCAACTCTCGGGTGACAAAAGATTTGACGAGGTTGCTAAAAGGAAAGCTTAGTAACATTTATATATTCATCGCAAAAAACATACTAGTGTAGCTCGTGTTTCTCAAGAGCGGGATTTACGAACCAGTGGTGCAACATGTCCGACTGTTCATTGTTATGCGGGGCAAGAACAACATAATAGACAATATGTTCGAGTGCCTGCACTCCTAATCAGATGAATTCGTTGGACAGGTTGTACGTTCAAAGAGCTCACCGCGCGGCTCTTACTCTCATCGTCTTTTATCGATGGGGTGTCCCACACTTTCTCGTAGTGCTTCGCAACTTCCAGGTACGCTGATTGATGCAATGCCTGCTGGATCATCAAATCATAGAATTTGAGCTTGAGATCCTGGCTCGGCAGCATCAGCTGACAGCCCAATTGAGTCTCGAACATGGAACGTGACGACAAACCTCGTTCTCCTTCGCCTTGAGGAATGTCTCGTTGACTTTGCGGCCGCCAACCCTTGCCTTGACCCACTCGGGCTCACCGCCCCCAATTGCATTCTTCTGCTCCATACCCTTGCCTGCAACCTCGGCATCCTTCAGACGTGCAAGCGCGATCAATAACCGCATTTGTTCCAAGATAAATTCAGTCTTTTCTCTCCGCTCCATTGATGAATAGGTTTCGACTTGAAGGTCAGAAAGAAAATCCGACGCCGTTTGTAGCGATTCTTTGATGGCGGAAGCGGCTGCTCCCGATATTTTCGAGAGGCTTTCATGGTAGTGCGAGAGTAAAAGTGTCACGCGCGCACGGGGTGTCTCGAGAAAGATCTGACCACGTCGCTTAGCCAGTGGTCAGAGAAGGCGTTTCCGACAACATACCTTACCCTCAGTAACGGATCGCAAGGTCTCGACCAGCTCCAGCCACTTTGCATCACCATCTCGTTGTCTGATTTCCGCCAACCACGACATTGCTTGTTCCACCAAGGCCTGTACGACACCCTTGAGCTGTCCATGCTTTTTGCTCAATATATTGATGGTGGCGTTGAGTTGGACATAGTCCCGCGCTTTATAACATAGGTCCAGTGCAACTTTGGCGAGACGCGTTGTCGAAGGTAGATCAGAAGCCTATGGAACCGGTAAGACTACTGAGCCTCAGGGCATCGCCGACATACGTTTCTGGTCTGCTTCTCGAGAGCGAAGAGCTTATCCAGGGCCTCTGAAAGCCTGCCAGACTGGTGACCGTTGAGTCGCAGATACGGAGACTGAGCCAACATTTGCGCACCTCGGCGAGTGTTTGTGTTTCCGGAAGTAAGGCATCAACCTCTGGGGTAAAGTCTCTTTCTTGTTTTTTGACTTCAGCCATTGCTAGTTGATGGTGTGCCCGCGAATATGGCTGGTCGACATTCAGCGTGTAATGACGCGTCGCAAAGATATTTGGTGTTGTTTGTTCTCTACTGGTCACCACAGTCTCAGAATGTTCAGTCGTAGAATAATATTCGTGATAATAACCCTACAACAAGCGCCAGCACCCGTATACTATATGAGTAAAAGTGTCCGCCGAAGAAGGAGAATTCATAGACAAACAGGTGGCATGTCACGGTCCAGGAGTTCGCCTGATGAAGTGGCTTTCCACGGAATTCCTTGGAGCTCGTGTTTTTCGTTTTGTGGCTCATCGCCATTCTTTTTTGGTGCATGGAGCATAGAAAGTGACTTGTCGAGCATATGCTTGGGTATGGTGAGAGGGTAGGAAAGGAAGAAGCGGTATGCGAAGGCGAACAGCCCGGTGAGGAGAGCAGGGAACATAGAAGGGATTGCATGAAAATCGCCATAGCTTTGAAGGAGATATGCAGTATTATCAAATGAAGTTTCCATAGAATCTAGGGGTACCGTCGCGTCGACCCCGTCTTCAGCCATCACAGGCTCAACACCAACACACTGATGAGCAACATCTGGTGTTGCATCGATCGCCGTCTCGACGCACGTCGGCGTCGCGTCCACAAAAACGGAGAGCAAGTCCGGCTTGATTTGAACCATCCGGTCAACCAAGGATGGTGCCGATTGAGTTCCCTGTTCCGAGGTCTTCGGTCTAACGTGGGCAAACTTGTTGACATAGGTCTTCTTGATGGTAGCATCAACGCTTTGATCAGCGTGCCTCTTGACCTCCCGTCCGAGTGCCTTGGCCCTTTCCATAAGACGCACGCTTTGAATGTGCGGCAGCCAGTCCGATACCTTTTGCCACCCCTGGGCATTGGCTTCCGCATAACCCGGACGGTTCTTCTCATGGAACCATTTCAACGACTCGAGGTGTGGGGCCAGGTGACTGAGAAGAATGGTGGCGTGAAGAGGGTCGTTGACGGTGGAGTGGCCCACGTGGAGGCGAAGAAGCGACCTCGAGGATGCCTGAAGAGTGTTCAACGTGTCCTCGGATCCTGGCCGCGCGTCAAGCACGAGCGCAAGGTTCTGTAATCGCTTGCAGTTTTGTGTGAGAGTCGCGACGCCTTCTAAAGTAACGTGAGGGCCCAAAGAGCCCGACAACCGGGCCATGGGACATAACCGGAGAGTCTCAATATTAGGACACGCTTTCGCGATATAACGCAGGTCTTCATTGAAGAAGAGAGTCGACTCTGGGAGGTCTACCTCGAGACGGGCGAGGGCGGGGAGAGAAGAAAAGTATTGAAGTGGGAGATGGCGGGAGGGTTGATCCGCTGCCGCGCGAGATGTCGCTCGGACAAGCTCGGTGAATCGCGATGCACCTGTGGCGCCAATCCGGAGGGAAAGCAATGTCCGGCTAAATCGCTCGCATATCAAGACCGAGAGGTCTTGCCAGTCGGCCATGTCAGGCGGGTCTTCAATGACGAGTTCAAGATTAGTGAGCTCGCTAGTGATATGCTTCAGGAACACGGCGATGTTTGCAACTTCACCAGTCAGCTGGAGGTTGCGGAGATCCGTGAACACGCCGCCAGAGTGCAGGTCGCCCGTAAGGCGAAGCGACGATTTCTTGATGTCTGTGAAGTCTATCTCATCACCAGAGAAAACCCCACTGTCGGACGATGCGTCACTGGGTGTTGCTACGCCAGAGGAAACAATGTCATCGAAGAAACCCTCTACAGCAATGATCGACCTTCCAGTAAGATCCAGTTCGAGGGTGTGAAGAGCAGGTAAAGAGGCAGCCCATTGTCCAACTTGTGGTGACAGTGCACCAGGTGCAACCAAAGCTAGCTTCTCGAGTGTGTTCTGCGAGCGTACGAGGTCCGTGAAGGTTTCAGGAAGGCTGGTCGGGGAGGTGAACGAGAAGGCTGTGAGCTGGGTCTGGCTGCAAAGGTTGACGAGGTAGGTACTAAGCTGCGGAATCCTGGTACCGACTTCCAAGATCAGGCTCTGCAACTCGGGGTTCAAGAAGAGAATGGAACGTTCCAGACCGGCCGCGGTGTCTACCCTCCAAATGAGCGTCTGCAAGTGGGGCAAGATGTAGGGTACAGGGCGGTTTTCTGCGATGATCGCAAAGACAGAGGGTGAGACACTCGGAGATGATTCAATGTATGCAACGCGGCGGACACGTTCTCCATATGCGAGGACTCTTTCCCAGTCCTCGGCGTTCGGGGCCTTGGCCTGTATTTGTACTCTGTTAACAATGCGCAGGATAGGTAGTGTTGCGACAAACCAAACCAAGGCCAGGACGGCGGGCTCTTTTCATGATGTTGTTGGGGAACAACGAGATCAGCGGTAGAAGGGAGTCGAGCTCTCTCCAGAGGACATTCAGCGCAGGCTCGCACATTGCCTTGCATGTGCGTGCCAATCGAGACATGGAGCGGCGTCCGCCGGGTGACTCGATGATGGTATCGAGGAGCTTCTTTGTGGCATCGGGGTCGCGGGACAGCGCGGAAAACATTGTCTGATCGTGGATGAAATGCAGGGTTGGGACTAAGATTCGTCTCAAAGATGCAACGGGGGAACTATATGGTGGTTAAGGAGTCGGAGAACAAGGAGTTGGGAACATGGCTCAGCAGGTTAAATAGGTAGGTTCACCCTTCACTTTGTTCACGCTGTGAGCTTCCAGGAGGCTCTGGTCACTGACTTGCGGATGCGGCCTGGTTAGCTTGACCAATGATGTGTGGAATGAACTAAATGAACAGGCGAGCCATGCTCCCTGTTGAAAGACGGAGGTCCGACTACACGCGTCAGGGGCGTGGTTCGATAGCGTCCAATCATTGCGGTCGAAGCACACCCACGATCGTGTGGAACGACTATCCGACCGTCAGCGGTGCATTTGTTACATCCACTCACCAAAACGCCCTTGAGCGGTGCGGTACAGCCATGTGTTTGACGAGCTGCAGACTCCAAGATTGTCCACTGGCGGACATGTGTAAGGCACGCCTCGCCTAGATCCCGCAAGTAAAACGGCGTAAACGCATTGATATGAAACACTGCAAAGTGAAAGCACTGCATCCTAGCATAACCACATACGGTGCGTGATGTTATAGTTCACCCGCTTCCCAGGGAACAGGTTCGCCTTCCCAATCGTCTTC